>JANIWG010000088.1:0-53319 GCA_030705025.1 Myxozyma udenii
GTGCGAGCCGTTCTTCGACATCGTCTGCGGTGTGCTGCTCCATATGGCTCTTGGATGGAGCGAGATCCTTGTAGCCTTGCGAACTGCCTTCAACTGACACTGCGGCCTCCTCGTGGAGAGAGGAGCGCGAAGAGGCCATGGAGGCTAGGAAGGGGCTGTGAGTGCTCTAGGTTCCCAGAAAGAGGGGTGGCGGAGAAGGGATGGAGGTCGCGTGCGGTGGGACAGGCGACGAGACTGTTCGTGAACAGGTTACACGACGCGATGTGTAAGAAGAGGTGGTGTATATTCAAAGCCAAAGGTCTTCAAACACCGTAAAGTCGATCTGCCTTCAGAAACGAGACGAGTCAGGGAAGGGACTGGCTGGACTTAAAAGGAAAGACGAACGGGGGTTGGAAATAGAAGCGATTGCTTGTGCCTTGCGCTCGGATCGCACGAGGTGATTCACGTCCATCGCCTTAACTCCACCGCCAAGCTTTTCTGAACCGCCCACATGTTTAAGTTACGTGCAGCTCGAAAATGCTTCTCTTATCTGTTCGTTGTAGCATTTTACTTGTCATTCAGAAGCACAAAGTGCTAGTTCTAGTTAACTATATACATATAAACTAATCAAATACTATGGTGCGCCTTCTCGCACCTGCAGTCGTCTCCCCGCTCTTTTCAGCCGCATCGCTTCCTCGGTGTTTGATCTTTTCTCCGTCCCGTTTGCTCCGTCCCGTTTTCTCCGTCTCGTTTTCTCCGCCTCGTTTTCTCCGTCTTGTTTACTCCGTCCCGTTTACTCCGTCCCGTTTACTCCGTCCCAATATTGTGTACACTGTGCACTCCGCCCGCGCACTCAGGATCGCGCGGTCGATGACGTTCTCCTTGATACATACAGGCCAACGAATGGCCATGGGGCTACAGAACTAATCTTGTAAAATTGTGCAGTTCAATTTATGGCACCGTTATACGACGGACCTGTCGCTACATTCGTATCGATTTCGCAAAAACCCGTAATCCAGATAAACACCAAAATGCTAGCTTTACAGTATATACAGCCTCTCATAACTAGAGAAAAAACTCTCACCAAACCATTCTCTCAATCACCACGGACGAGCACTCGACAAACCGACCTACCCATCCGATATAGTTCGTTATCGGAGGTTTGGAGGTTCGGAGGTTCGACAACGGCCGATTTGCCGAAACAAATGCGGACTATTTCATCACTGGCAACATCAAACGAACACTCACTTATCCGCCTTTTTCGCCCTCAAGAACCGACCTGTCTTTTTCTCCACATCCAGAATCGTCGCCTGCTTCGCTGAAGCAACAGCCTGCAGCGAATCTCGAATAACCAACGACTCGCTAACATCTTTATACGCCTCCATTTTCTTTCCAACTCGTTCTTCAATCGCTTCAACTCGCGAGATACCATGTTCAGTCACAAACGTGATACTTGAGCCTGCACGACCAGCACGAGCCGTACGACCTACTCTGTGGATGTAATCATCTGGATCAGCGGGAATGTCGTAGTTTATCACCATCTGAACCACAGGAATATCAAGACCACGACTCGCAATGTCTGTCGCAATCAGCACACGAGCTGCCTCTGCTCGGAACCTGTGTAGCGAATTGATTCGTTCTCGCTGCGGAAGTTTAGAATGCAGCGACGTTGCTCTGATCTCTAATCGGCGAAGGATTCCAAGCAGAATCTCCGCAGACTGTGCTCTGTTCACAAACACAATCGTTGATTTTGACTTGTTGGTCTCGCTAAGAAGGATGCTGACAAGGTACGCCTCTCGAATTTGTGATGGTAGCAGAATATAATACTGGCTCAAGGTGTCGGGAATAGAGACTTTGCTGGCGACCTTAACTTCGTGCATAAAAACCTCTTTTCCATTTTCCCGTTCTCGTAGCTGAACCACTGCAGGTGTGAGCGTCGCAGTAAAAAGTAAGGTTTGTCGCCCATTTTCACCGTGACCAGCAGGAAGCGCCGATATGCAAGTTTCGAGATCCTCAGCAAACCCAGGCGTGAGCAGTCGATCTGCCTCATCCAGGACCAAGAACTTTGTTCTTTTAAATGCATTTGAAATTTCGTCACCGCTACTGCTGAGGATATCGGCGAGACGACCTGGCGTGGCGATGATTATATGTGGCCGCCGTTGAATTTGAAGAGCTTGAGATACCATATCCATGCCGCCGACAACCACGGCTTGCTTCAGGTTCATGTTTGATCCAAGCGCAGCAAACTGTTCAGATATCTGCAGTGCTAGCTCTCTTTTAAAAAAAAATTAGTTAGCTAGGCCAGCTGTGGATGCTGTAGAGATATTCACGACGTACCTAGTAGGCGTGAGAATCAGCGCAAACACACCAAATGGGTCCTCGGACAACTTCTGCAGAATCGGCGCAGCAAAAGCAAGTGTTTTTCCCGAACCAGTCCGCGCACCTCCAATACAGTCTTTGCCTGCAAAAAGTTAGCAGTCATGCTCATCGCGGTTGTTGCGCATTGCTGGGAGGATGTGACAAACCTTTGAGAATCTGCGGGATGCAGGCAGCCTGGATCTGTGAGGGCTGGCGGATAGACATCGAGTTCAGAGCCTCGACGAGCGCTCGTGAGAGGCCCGACGCCTCGAAGGAGGTCGACTTTGACATTGCGAGAAGGCTGTTAGTGTAGTTGAGTACGCCAATACAAAACAGTCCAGAATGAGAAGTTGGTGATCAAAAAAATATTTGAGTTTGGGAGACTTGGCGGGTCGCACACGTGTGCGAAGGCGTGGAGAGAAATTTGAGTTGGCGTTGGGAGAAAAGAACCGCTGTCGCGTATAAAAATACAATATCAAGGCTGCGCACCCCCGCGAAGAGCACCCCCGCGAAGAGCACCCCAGCGCGCTTCAAACAGGCGCCGACGCACCCAAATGCGCGCCTCGGTCCACCCTTTTCGCGGCATTGTCGCCGACATCCGCGGGCGGCTGCCGTACTACGTTGCAGACTGGACCTATGATGCGCTCAACTACCGCATTGTGCCCGCCACTGTGTACATGTACTTTGCCAACATTCTCCCCGCCATCGCCTTTGCACTCGACATGTTCACCAAAACACACAACTCTTACGGCGTCAACGAGATCCTTCTTGCCTCCGCTCTTGGAGCAGGACTTTTTTCAGTGCTTGCTGGCCAACCACTTTGCATCGTCGGTGTTACAGGTCCTATTTCGGTATTCAACTACACAGTTTACGAGATCATGGTGCCCAAGGGAACATCGTATTTCCCTTTCATGTGCTGGATCTGTCTGTGGTCTATGATCATGCACTTTGCCATTGCAATTTTGAACGGCGTTAACGGACTGCGCTACATTACTCGTTTCAGCTGCGACGTGTTTGGAATGTACGCCCCGGCGATCTACATCCAGAAGGGCATCCAAGTTCTCACTCACCAATTCGAGGAGTCGGAGGTAATGGGATACGCATCAGTCATGGTAGCGTTGCTTGTTTTGATATTTGGGCTGCTCCTGCATGTCATTGGCAACAACTCTCCGTTTTTCTATCATCCTGTGCGCAGGTTTCTCGCAGACTACGGCACGCCGCTGGTGCTCGTGTTCTTTACCGGTTTCATCCACTTTGGACGTCTCAGCGACCAGGAGTTTTTGCGCCTACCCATTTCTCGCTCTTTTGAACCCACAGCATCCGGCAAAGTACGTCCGCACGGATGGTTCATTCATTTTTGGGAAGATATATCAGTTGGCGAAGTCTTTCTTGCGATTCCGTTTGCGATTCTGTTGACGTTTCTGTTTTACTTTGATCACAACGTCTCGTCGCTGATTTGTCAAGGACGCGAGTTTCCGCTTAAGAAGCCTGCGTCGTTTCACTGGGACTTCTTTTTATTAGGAATCTGCACTGGTCTTGCTGGCCTGCTCGGCGTGCCTCCCCCAAACGGACTGATTCCACAAGCACCATTCCACACGATCGCCCTCTGCGTCAAACGCAAAAAGAAAATCCGAAACGAAGACGAGAACGACGACGGAGTCGAAGAAGAGCCCGAGATAGAACGAGTGATTGAACAGCGAGTGAGCAACTTTAGTCAGGGCCTGCTAATTCTTGGGACAATGTCCCGCCCACTTTTGGTGGTCCTTGGTCTTGTGCCGCAGGCGGTTCTGGCGGGCATGTTCTGGATCATGGGGGTATGAAGTTTCTCTTTTTTTGAACTGCGTGAAACACTTAGCTGACAATGGTAGATCGGTGCATTGCAAACGAATGGCGTGGTTGCGAAAATGGTTTACCTTGTCAAAGACCATAATCTCACCTCTCCAAGTAGCAATCCTCTGCGACAGTGCCGTAAGAGATCAGTTTACTTGTTTGTTGCCTTTGAGTTAATTTCGTTCGGAGCGACATTTGCGATTACACAGACGATTGCGGCGGTTGGGTTCCCCGCAGTGTTGATTTTGTTTGCTGCATTCGCCACTCTTCTGCCAAAGATATTCCCTAAGAATGAGCTGGACATTTTAGATCAGCCGACAGCGTCAGATTTCATTATGCAGAGCGTGCTTGGCAAAGTGAGCCATACCGATCGCGACCAGACTGGATCAGACACTGAAATTGGAGAGCAAGCGAACAATCGAAAAAACGGAGGCGGGTCTCGTGACGTTCCAGGCAGATCTGACGACAGCAGTGCAGTAGAAATGTACGAAATGGGCGAGTTTGACAAGAACATTCGGAGCGTGGAACGCGAAAATGTGGGTGTGCGCGAGGAAGAAAGTATCGGGTGGGACGGTGAAGTTTCTCGGCCTCCGACGGGGGCTCGAAGACGGCGGTCGTATACACAGGAATGAGATGTTGTACATTAGGGAGTTAAGCTTGGTCCGATGAATATCCTATACGCTGTGCATATGTAGTTCAAAAACAGAGGCGCGAGTCTCGCGGCATTTCAGGCAGATATGTGGACAGCAGTGCAGGTGGGATGATGAACGATCTCGGCCTTCAACAGGGCTCGAAGACGGCGGCCGTATACCCAGGAGCGAGATCCTGGGGAGAGACGTTGTAGATATAGATTGATACACAAGTAGCTATCGATAACTTATGCATAATATGAGTCAAATTTTATTTCTGTTTGTAGTTGTGTAGTTGTGATGCCCGGCGAGGTCCGTTCTTCATCCGGCAGATCGCTGTAGTCTAGACTTTAAAAGAGCGGCAAGACTTCAGTAGTATTACTGAAGTAAGTAATAAAGGAGCAGTTACTGTAGCAAATAGCAAGGTCCTCATTCACATTTCACTCATTCGATATGCCGTCCGGCAAGACGGCTGCAGTTCCCGCCCTCTCCGCGCGGAAACACGCGTAGCCGCGAGGCGCGCGGCCAGAAAGCGCCTCTTCGCGCCTCCGGCCGTCATGTCAGTTGAGAGCGAACTTGGGCGTGTTTGAGATTTCAAACTTACATCTTGCTGTTCAGATCGCAACGGTCTTGATGTTCATCGCATCCACCGGATCGTGGAGCTGGTGCCTTGATTACCACAAGTCACTCAGGGCGTCAAATAAATATGGCAGACCAAAGTTGCAGCTGATGCTCACTTTGATGAAAATCTCGCACGCACTGTGTTCGAGCTTTTCTAGATAGCACCACGAACCTCATGATAGCCGCGGAATTCTTAATTCCTCATAGCACCTCATTCATCACACTTATGCCACTCAGGCACAGGCACTCACACATATAAGTACGCAAATCCGAACATCAACACTGGCTCTCGCGCGCGGTGTCGGACACTCATACCCGAACACGTTGTGAATGTACACACATCGCTCGCTTGTGCGGCATTTTACTATACCACCCCGACAGCTATTTGCGCAAATCTGATTACTTATCTGATTGTGTCACTTAATGTTCGCTCATCTCGCTCTTCCTGCAAAAATGTCTCAAGAAATGTCTGTCCTCTCCGGGTTCTATAAGACTTTCGCGAATTTCACCTTGTTCACGATACCCACATCTTTTATCACGCATCCCATTTTCCTGCCGACTCTTTTCACCTCAATCAGTAATGTCTGCATCTAAGAAGGATCAGATTGAGCTCTACGACGCTGAAGCTGGGAGCTCGCAGAATAGCTTGTCCGAGGAACAAGCCCACATTATTGATGTTCCAGCGCTGCAAAAAAAGCGGTCAATCTGGTCCTTCTTCGACGAGTACGAATGGCGGAGTCAGCGGACCGGTCGAATCTTTGCTCATTGGTTTTCCGAAGACGACACGCCGGCGGAGAAACGACTTCTCATCAAACTTGACATTTTGCTCACTTTCACCTCTATGCTCATGTGCTGGGTCAAGTCGCTTGACCAGAACAATCTCAATAACGCTTACGTTTCCGGCATGAAAGAAGAGCTTCACCTTCACGGAAATGCGCTTGCTAATATCCACCTCGTGTACAATCTCGGCAGAGCATTCTTTCAACTCCCTATGATGTGGGTGTTTCCCAACGTCCGCATGGATATATTTATGCCCGTCATGGATGTTCTCTGGGGTGTTGCTACTTTGTTGCAGTACAAGGCAAAGACAAAACAGCATCTCATGGGTATTCGCTTTGTCATCGGAGGACTCGAAGGACCCTTTTTCCCCGGCATTCACTATCTTTTTGGCTCCTGGTTTAAAGCTTACGAGATCAACCGTCGCGGAGGACTTTTCTACATTGGTCGTTATTTGGGCACGCTCACTGATGGTCTTATGCAAGCTTCGATCTACCAGACGATGAACGGACTTCGGGGCATTTCGGGCTGGCGCTGGATGTTTATTATCGATGCTATTGTAACTATTGTTGCCAGTGGTATTGGCTTCATTCTTTGGCCCGGCACTCCAGAGAAATGCCATAGCTGGTTTTTGACTGCGGAGGAGATCGAGTTGGCCAAGGTTCGCATGGCTAAAAATGGCACTGGACTTCCCACGAGAGAAGGGCGCAACAGAATCTTTACTCTCAAAATGTGGAAGAAAATTTTGTCAAGCTGGCACTACTACATTTTGTCATTCATGGACGTGCTTTATTTCAACTCAAGCTCGCAGTCGGCTACAACATACGCGCTCTGGCTCAAGTCGCTTCATACTTACTCGATTCCGATGATCAACCGCATGACTGCCATTCCTCCTGGGTTGGGTATTTTCTACTTGTTTCTCGTGTGCGGATCCGCAGATGTCTTCCGCACACGTGCTATTCCGATTGCCGCGTCGCAGATGATGAATTTTTTTGGTATCGTCATTCTCGCGGTGTGGAGCGTACCGATCGGTCTTAAATACTTTGCATTTTTCACCAACTACTTTTCATCTGCGATGAACCCGGTTTTGTACGGATGGGCCAACGATATTCTTCGTGGAGATCCATTCTACCGTTCTGCTATACTTATTCTCATGGATATGCAGTCTGACGCGTCACAGATTTGGATCCCACGTCTTGTTTGGCCGACTGTTGACCAGCCTCGATACCACAAGGGATACATTTACGCGTCGTGCACTTCGTCTGTGCTTGCAGTGTGGTGCTTTGTAGTACTGTGGTTCTACAAGCGCCAAGAGAAGAGATTTTACTATGAGCGGGTGGCGCTTCTCAATTCTGATGGAGCTGAAGAGCAGATTCTGCGCGATGAGAAGGACGCGAGCAGTAAGATTGATAATTAGAAGCGTGAAGAATAGAACTGGAGCGGTTTCAGAAGGGTCGGGTGTTTCACGAGCTGCTGCTGCTGCTGCTTTTTTTTTTTTTTTTTTTTTTGTCTTTGATAGACGATACATAATATAGACGACTTTAGATTGTTTCGAAGCGTATGTGGGAGAGCTCAGTAAGAGGCGCCGGGTACGAGACACTTTTCTTGTTCAAGACGCGTCGATGCTGACACGACGCGTCGGATTCCCGAACGCGCCTATAGCTCGTCATCGCGCATTGCCGTATAAGCCCACCCGCAAAACACAATTTCCCTACCCATCGTCTATCGCTTGCTGGTCGCGTGTTTCGCTCACTTAAGCTATCAATTGTCCTGATTTGGTCTTTTGGTTGCTCCGACAAGTCACCTGGAGCCTCGAACTGCTTCCCGCGATCTCTGTAAATAGACTTTACAGTCGCCGTTGGGCGAGTTTGACAAGAGCATTCGTAGCGTGCAACGCGAAAATATGGCGGGTGCGTGAGAAGGAAGGTATCGAGTGGGATGGTGAAGCGTCTCGGCGACCGACGACGGCCCGAAGACGATGGTCGTATAAACATAAGTGAGGTGTTGTTTAAGGTTGGTCCGATGAACAACTTTTACGTTGTGCAGTTATATCGAGATGTATCGTGTCAGATGCTGTTTTTGTAGTTGTGCACACGTGGTCACTGCACGGTCATCTTTTGCAGGAGAATTCGGCGAGGTCCGCGGATTATCCGGCGGATCAGACAGAACTGCATCGTGTTAGATTTAGGTAGACCTGCGGCAAGTCTATACGGGCGTGGCGGTGAAGCAATTGCGCCATCGGAGAGTCGATGGCGAAGCGGACGCACAGAGTGTCACAGCCGCACAGGACCGCGAGGCGCGCCAGCAGCGTCAAGCGAACGAGGCTCCCCCGCCCCATGAGGCCCCGCTCCCCGCGCTGCCGGCTGGGCGTCAAATCAAGCTCGTCAAGACTATCTTGGGTCTGATCGAGGTTTCAAGAACTGATGCTGCTGTTCGTGTACAATCATCGCAGCTTGTGCAGCTTGATGCTGATGTCTTGCATCAGCACAGAACAGATAAAATACCCGGAACAACCACGCATGGCGTCAATAATATGGCAAAGACCAGTCGTCTCGCGCGCAGTTTGCTCGAGCTTCTTTCTACAGCGCTTCATACCTCACACTTGCCACAGTCATTCAGCCAGTTGTGCACATATCCAAGCTTCAGACGTGTCTCGCGGCTGCGGACGTATACATAACCGAACGCGCAATCAACATAAGCACATCCACTGTGGCTAGTTATGCAGCACTCTCTCTCTATTGTTGTTTTGCGCAAAACCGGTCTCTTGCGTGATTGCCTCACTTACTTGGTCCATATCACGCTGTACGAAATCTTTTTTGCTTTTCCCGGGTCTATAAGAGTCTCGCAAATTTCACCTTGTTCATGTTACCCTCGTCTTCTATCACCACACTTCATCACTCTCCCGACCTTACTTCATAATGTCGTCTATATCCGAGGATAAGCAGCTTAAGCTATACGACGTCGAAGCTGGAAGCTCCCAAAACAGCCTGACTGAGGAGCAAAGCCGTATTCTTGATGTCCCCGCGCTTAACAAGAACCGGTCGATTTGGTCCTTTTTTGACGAGTACGAATGGCGCCACCAGCGACCCGGTCGAATCTTTGCTCGGTGGTTCTCGGAGGATGACACGCCTGCGGAAAAGCGACTTCTCATCAAACTTGACATTCTGCTCACGTTCACCTCTATGCTTACCTACTGGGTAAAGTCGATTGATCAGAGCAATATCAATAACGCGTACGTTTCCGGCATGAAAGAGGAGCTCAACCTTCAAGGAAATGCGCTCGTTGACATCCAAGTCATGTTCAATCTCGGCAAAGCGGTTTTCCAGATTCCCATGATGTGGGTCTTTCCCAACGTTCGCATGGATCTTTTTATGCCCGCCATGGATGTTCTCTGGGGTGTTTCTACTTTGATGCAATACAAGGCCAAGACCAAGCAACATCTCATGGGTCTTCGCTTTCTCGTTGGAGCATTTGAAGCTCCTTTCTTCCCCGGTGTTCACTATCTTTTTGGCTCCTGGTTCAAGGCTTACGAGATCAACCGTCGCGGAGGACTTTTCTACATCGGTCTTTACTTGGGCACGCTCACCAACGGTCTCATGCAAGCTGCAATCTACCAGACGATGAACGGACTTCGAGGAATCTCGGGTTGGCGCTGGATGTTTGTTGTTGATGCTGTTGTTACTATTGTTGCCGGTTGTATTGGCTTCATTCTTTGGCCCGGCACTCCGGAGAAATGCCATAGCTGGTTTTTGACTGCGGAGGAGATCGAGTTGGCCAAGGTTCGCATGGCTAAAAATGGCACCGGACTTCCGACGAAGGAGGGTCGCAACAGAATTTTCACTATCAAGATGTGGAAGAAGATCCTGTCCAGCTGGCATTACTACATTCTTTCATTTTGGGACGTGCTCTTTTTCAACTCGGGCTCGCAGTCGGCTACAACATACTCGCTCTGGCTCAAGTCGCTTGATACTTACTCGATTCCGATGATCAACCGCATGACTGCCATTCCTCCTGGGTTGGGTATTTTCTACTTGTTTCTCGTGTGCGGATCCGCAGATGTCTTCCGCACCCGTGCTATTCCGATTGCCGCATCGCAGATGATGAACTTTTTCGGAGTCGTCATTCTCGCAATTTGGAACGTACCGATCGGTCTCAAATACTTTGCATTTTTCACCAACTATTTTTCGACTGCGATGAGTTCAGTTCTGTACGGATGGGCCAACGATATTCTTCGCGGAGATCCATTCTACCGTTCTGCAGTGCTTGTTCTCATGGATATGCAGTCTGACGCATCACAGATTTGGATTCCACTGCTTGTCTGGCCGACTGTTGACCAGCCTCGGTACCACAAGGGATACATTTACGCGTCGTGCACTTCGTCTGTGCTTGCAGTGTGGTGCTTTGTTGTGCTATGGTTCTATAAGCGTCAGGAAAAGAGATTTTACTATGAACGGGTGGCGCTTTTCAATGCTCAGGGGGCTGAGCAGCAGATTTTGCGTGATGAGAAGGATGCGGGCAGTGAGATTGATAATTAGAAAAGGGTTGGTGTGGTTATAAAGGATTGGGTGTTTCACGAGATTTATTTTGTTATATAATATAGAGAACTATAGATGGTGTGACGCATTAGAGCATATTCTGTCGTATTCAGCGTTAAAAAGTGTGTATACTTGTAAGATCCAATCGTGCCGATTGTCGTTTGTGTACATCAGTAGCAGTATATATAGTTGGTCCATCCAGGAGGCCCGCTTGGCGCTGGGTACAAACCGCATTTTATGTTCAGGACGCGTCGATGCTGACGCGACGTGTCGGATTCCCAAACGTGCCTCCGTCATCGCGCACTCGAACTGCGCAAGCCCAGCCGCCCGTCGCACCCGCAATTTTAAAGCACAATAGTTGTTCAATTCTGACATCCATTCGCATCTCCTGGTCGCGTGTTTCGCCTGCTCAAATACGCCTCGGGAATCTCAAACTTGTCTTGTGTGGTCTGTTGTTTGCCCCGACAAGTCACCCGGAGTCCCCTAAATTGCAGCCCGTGATCCCTGTGAACAGACCCGTCGACGCTTGCTGAACGCCCGGATCGCCTCAAGTGTCCACCATGGTTACAGTCGCCGTTCCTGAGTGCGTGATGTCTTTGATTTTGGTCGCGAAGGAGTCAAACACGGCTGCGCAAGCAGCTGTGCCCGATTTCTTTTTCTTTTTTTCTTTTTTTTTATCTTCCGCGACGCAACGAGTGAACGCTTGGGCTAACCACCATCTGCAGGATCCAAGAGATCGAAATCGGCGAGGCCGTGAGTGCCCGGACGCAGTCACTATCTTTATTCCACTCCCTCGGTCCACCAGATCTTGTTCATCTTACAAAAGTGCATGCTCGGACAGGCGTGAAAGAGGTATGTCCTGCGAGCAACCGATAAGAATCCCGGTCTTGGCGTGTACCGATCTAACACACCCGATACAGGCTGGAACGTACCATTATGTGACGGGTATCGACACCTCGTCGGCGTCGATTGCCGCGTACTTGAACACACTCACCTACGCTCCTGGAGAGGGCCAGATGTGGTTCGGTAAAGTTCAGCATTGGAATATCCAGACTGGTGTTTACTGGTACGTGAGAGCTGGTGTGCCTTAAGGAAGGTTGTTGCTGACTATTGCAGTTGTTACAATGCTCTTTCACGCGTCGACCTTCGAGTTCGCGTTCATATTCCCGGATCAGTCGAAGCATTTGTGATTGACGAGCGTGGAGAAAAGTAAGCACGGTCATTGGGCAATCATCCAGAGCTTAGCTGACAGACGACAGACATTCTTTAACGGACCAGCTCATGCTTGAAACTTACGTTTGCTCCGTTATTCGCGCTTTTCTTTACGCCGACGACGATGACTACAATATTACAGCTTACAGAAGATTTAACCCGCTCCCGAATCGCGAGGCCGAAGACAAATTCCTTGATGCGTGCGGCCAGCTGTTTTCCAGAGGTGCGCCATACGACTATTTCGAATAGACAAAAGCTAACGTGGTAGGATGGCAATTTGGCTCGGAGTCAGAAGTCCAGGTGCCGACACTTCTCTCAAACAATCTTACTTCGGCATTCTTCAAGTTCCTCGAGGTATCGGGTCGGTACACTGAAGGCGTCAATCTCGTGGAAAAGTTGCGAGAAAAAGAGCCGGATTTTTCGGCGTTGCTGGCGCGTATTTATCTTGATATGGGTGAGTGTGTTAGTATTCTCCGGGGGTGAATTGTATGCTGACGCAGTTGTCGCATGCAGATGAGGAGGTCAAGGCTGTGCAGTTGTTGTACGAGAGTATTAAGACATCACCGCGGGATCCCAATCTTCTGGAACTACAGAGCAGATTTTGTGTTTCGAAAGGACGGCTTGATTTTGCTCTTGCGACGGCAAAGCGCGCGGTTGATTCTGCGCCGTCTGAGTTCACAACCTGGGCTAGACTCGTCAAGGTGTACATTGACCAGCAAGACTTTCAATCGGTACGTTGCTTTTAGAGTGATGTCGAATTTTAGCTAACAGACTTAGGCACTGTTGACGTTGAATTCATGCCCAATGTTCCCGTATCAGAACGCAGACCTTCACAGAATGCCAGTTGCTCAAAGGGTGCATTTGCCGATTGCGACTGAAGGTGTTTTACAGGATATCATCGACGGCGCTGTACCAGTTGAGGGCGAATTGACAGGAGTTGACCAGTCGCTTGCACGGTTGCCCGCAACGACGTTGAAAGGTACTTTCTCAAAGGCGTACGCGTTGCTTGTTGAGATTGTGTCAGAAATTGGGTGGGATACGTTGCTTAGATACCGATCAAAAGTGTTTATTATGGAGGAGGAGTACCGAACTCTCAAGTCTGATGCTGCGAGTATGAGAAAGTCAGTGCGGTCTCGCGCAGATAGTAATGCGTCACACGTTGCTATGAACGGACGTACGTCATCTACTGTTGCGGTCAACGAGAAGCCGATTGAGAATGGAGACAAGGCTGGTGTTACAGACGGAGCGATTACCGCGCCGGGCGTTTCAGTTGTGAAGCCCGAGCAGAGCGTTGATGCGGAACTCGTGAAAGGCGCAGAAGATCATCATGCTGGCACTGCGCCGTCGATTGTGACTGCCGACGAGACGCCATCAGGAAACACGTTCCGAAGCAAACGGCTGTGTGAGCGTTGGCTTGATAACTTGTTTATGGTGATGTATGAGGATATGCGAGTGTACACATTGTGGCGGGCAGAGTGGGCGCATTATAAATCACAGCAACTTCCGTACCGCAAGAGTTTACGAGAGTGGGAGATTTTGGGTGCGCTTGCGATGAGATTGAAGCATGTCGAGGAGGCAGCAGAAGCGTTTAACATGGCATTGTCGATTAGGTTCTCGTCGAGAGCGCTGCATGGACTACTTGAAATCTACTTGCAAAAGCACGACTACAGCAACATTCTCGAAGTGTGCACGAAGCTGTCATCGTATGATCACCGGTGGTACAAGGAGTTTTCGCCGAGTTTGATTAATGCGATGAAGGGACTTGTGCATGAGGAAGGGTCGCAAAAGCTGAGAAACATGATTGCGGGGTCGGATTACAGAGACTCTGTTGGCGAGCTTATGGATGTGTATTTCGAACTGGCTCGGAACTTTGACTGGCCGGGATACGAGGACGATGACATGATTAAGTGAAGGTGTTTTTTGAAGCGGTTGACGCTTTTTTTTTTTTTTATTATAAACATTGAAAAGAGAAAAGACGTTTGTGATTTTGTTCTTTGTCTTTTTTTTTTTTTTTTGTACTGCTATATATGTAGTTATTTTTTCCCCAGTGTTTCTGTGTATGTTGAGTTTATAGAATTAGTCGATGAAAAGCGAGCAAGTTGTTTACGACCAGGAAGGTGTTCAGTTCCATGCGGCGGGCCCGGTTGATAATAAACTCGACGAAAACGCCACAGTCGGCTTAGTTCTTTCCATATACATTGTATATCGTGTAAAATGTCTCGCCGACAATTCGGAGTTATACCGGGACACGCCAAAAAGAGTTTGAAGGTGCAGCACCGGCATATATACGACGATAACTCCGTGAGCGGCCGGTACGGGAGCGGAGAGAGCGCTGCGAGGAGTGGATAATGTGATTGATAATTGATGAATTTAAGAGAAGCATTAACAAAAAAAAAATGAAATGGGTTTGTTTTATTTGTTAAATGTAGAAGTGGCGGAGAGTAATTCCGGCTGGAGAAGCAGAAATAAAGTCAGTAATGCCAGCGCTTGCCGCGGTAGTCGCTGTAACTAGCAGCGCTAGACGGGACGGCAGGAAGTTCAGCGCTTGCGGTTCCGTGGTTGAGCGAGTCTTCTTCAGCTTTGAGTGCTTCGACATTGACGTTTCTGCGGGTTGCGTCGCATGCGACAGTGATGACATCGCATCCAGTGGCGAGGAGGAGGAACGCAAATGTGGTCCATGCCATGGCGTCAAGTTTGTGGCCCCGTCGAGCAGTGATGCCGGAGTTGACGGTGTTGACACCGTCAACGATGCCGTTTGACGCGGCATGCATCCATGATGCTGACATGCCTGCTAACAATGTTGCGATGACACAGGCCCAGATTCCAGAGGTGCAAAGAAGCGCGAGGTAGCTTGCGCCTTTGGATGTGAGGGTTGCGTCATCTCTGGAGAGAAAGTAATGCGCGAGAACAGGAATGAATGCGATACCGATAAACACAAGCGTCGCGACAGGAAGCGTTGGGTGAATGATGTGCTGAGTGAATGAGAGCGCAAGGTCGAACATTTCCACAGTGGCGGTGGTGTTGCGTGCGTATGTGTACAACGCCGTCACGTTTGATTGTTTTGCACACATTCTGGCGTCGTCGGTAACGGCACAGAGTCCATAGTACCCTGCGCGAAGAGTGAGAGTGGAGTTATCTCTGGCTGCATGGGGTGGTGCGATGAGTTCGAGTGCGTAGATGGAGGAGTATGTGTGTTCTGGTCTGGTGCATCCTAGAATCATGAAGGCTTGTTGTCATGTTAGCTATTTATCAATGAATACTGTGAAGTGAGTCGTACTTGCGAGAAAAAACGCGACAAAGAGTAGAACCAGGACAAAGACGTGGAACGAGCGCGACGGGCTGCGTTTTGCAGAGCGCAGGCTTGCGCGGAGAAGAGTGCCGATGAAGAACATGATTGCGATGGCAGCAGCAGCGACGACGGCAACTCAGGCACACAGTCCGGTCATTAAATAGTTCTTACATCGCGCCACTCAGCAGCGACTTGCGGCAGCGTCTTCAGCGGGGCCTGGAGAGCGCTGTGCGATGTCCTGTTTCGAGCACGTTTCGAGGTCGTCGCGAAAGCGTGATCGTGCGGCTCACGCCGACAGCCACAAACCAAGACGTCGACGCGTCGACTCGATCCGGCGATATCTCTCAATTGAGTCACCGGAACGGAGAACCAAGATGAGCGTGATGAACAGACTGGAGCCGTCGCAGCTGGAGTTTCTAGCACCGTATCTGCCTGACAGGTCGCGCGTAGGAGGAGCGGTGGAGGCGACGGTGACGTATGCGTGCAGTCTGGACTCGCGGATATCGCTTGGGCCGGGCTTGAGGACTGCGATTTCAGGGAGCGAGACGAAGACAATGACGCATTTTTTGCGGGCCAAACACGACGCGATCTTGGTTGGTGCGGGAACGTTCAGGGCAGATGATCCAGGTCTGAACTGTAGATATCCCGGTGCAGAAGAGTCGCCGTTGCCGGTTATACTTGATCCGGTAAGTGTGTTTGAAGCGGACACCAGGGCCAGGCTGAACGACGCAGAACTTTACGAGCGGGATTTCGGAAACGTCGAAAGTCGTCAGGGAGGCGAACGAAGGACGTGGACGCAGACCTGTTGTGTTTGTGAGCGCCGAGACGTTTGCACGGATCGAGTCGAGCGGTGAGTTGGGCAGGTTCCAAGCTGTCGGAGTCGCGATTATTGGATTAAAGCCCTTTGAAAACACAGACGCAGCAGGACTATGGAATAGCGTATTTGCCTTGCTGTCGAAACTACAGATTAAGAGCGTGATGATCGAGGGAGGCGCGCGGATTTTGAATGATTTACTGGTGTTGTTGAAGCAGACGGAGAACGTGAAGAACGTGATTATCACGATTGCGCCGGTGTACCTTGGCGCCGACGGAGTCGAGGTCGCTCCAAAGAATGCGGTTGATGCACTCGAAAGCGTGAAATGGATGCAGTTTGGAAGAGACGTCGTAATGGCGGGGAGAAATGATTATGTGTCAAATACAAATTAGATTAAACTGGGCTACACACGACAGCGACATTAAACACAAGATATCAAGAAAAAAAAAAAAAATGAAATGAAATGCAGCTCTTTTCACTCTCACCCCCTATATACAACTCCACTTTTCTAAACTCCCCTAGATGTTTGGCGCGTACTGCGACGCCTTACGCAGACGCTTACCGAACTTGTAAAACAGAATCGGCACCGGCGCCAGCAAAAGACCGAGACAGCCAAGCAGTGTGCCGGCCCACTGGGTGTGCAAGTTATGGAACATCGCTGTTGCAAAGAGCGGAAACGCAGCACCAAAGCCAGATCGAAGCATGGTGTTTGCCGCCATCGCCGACGCAGCAAACATCAAGTATGACTCCACAAGATACGTGATGCACGACAGGAAAATCAGAATGATACCGCAGCCAGTGAAGATACCAGACACCATGGGCGCGGCCCAGTGCACCGTCTCGTGGTAGGCACCGCACCATGTCAGCCAGAACAAACCGATGGGGAAGACAATGCCGCCGATTATGGTGGCCTCGAGACGCGCCTCGGGCACCGGAATGCCTCCGTTTTCACGAATCTTGCGCAGCGTGCGCGGCTCGAACGCAAGCACGATCGAGCATCCGATCAGCTGGCCGACGACAAGCGCGAGATACGGGAGCATGCCGACTGTGATTTTCATGCCGTAGCCCTCGATGAAAATGATGGGGTACGCCTCGAGCAGGAGGTAGAGAATACCGTAGATGAACGCAGTGTAGATTGTGATGAGCAGCAGAATGGGCTCGGTGATGAGCATGCGAAGAGGCCGGGCAAAGTTCTTCTCAATCAGGTCCTTCAAGTCGAGCTCGACCTGCTCCTGGCGCGCGTGGATGGCAAAGTTACCAGTGGCACGGCGAAGGTATGCGGCCTTGTCGACGAGCACGCGCGGCGCATAGGTCTCGTCGATCAAGAAGACGACGAGAACAAGCGACGCCCAGCACATGATTGCGGTGATGTACTCGACCCAGCGCCAGCCGAGGTACGACTGGGCGATGAAACTGCCGACGACGGGGGCGATGAGCGGGCCGGTGAAGACGGCAGCGGAGAAAATGACGAGCGCGGTTCCGCGCCAGGTGTTGCCAAAGATGTCTGCGAACGTGGCCGGCACGACGGTGAGACAGGCGGCGCCGAAAAAGCCGCCAAAGAAACGGGCGATCATGACGGTCTGGAGGTCCTTTGCGGTAGCGACGGCGGTGTTGAAGCAGGCCATGCCGAAGACGCCGATCATGAGCGGCATGCGGCGGCCGGAGAGCTCGGAGAAGGGCGCCCAGATGAGCGGGCCAGAGGCGAAGCCCATGACGTAGAGCGAGATGCCGAGGGTGGCGACGACGGTGGAGACGTGGAACTGGGCGGCGACGTGGAGCACGGCGGACGAGAAGATGGAGGAGCCCCAGGCGGCGGTGAAGGTGGCGAAGCCGAGAATGGCCATGATTTTGATTTTCTTGCGCAGCGCGTAGTTCATGGGATGCATGGGGTCGTCGGGCCCGTCGTACTCGACCACGTACGCCTCGCGGTTCTCGACCAGCGGCGGGTACTCCTTGCCTGCGCCGAACGCCGGGAGCGGTTTGCCGGACTTTGAGACGGCGAGGTGGTTTGGCTGCGCGCCGACAGTCATGGACGCGATCGACCGCGCGGTCGCGATCCGGCGCAGCACCCGCGGGTCCTCCGCGTCGGCGTGCGAGCGCGTGAGCGACAGCGGGATGCCCGCGTCCTCGTACTCCTTGCGCAGCTCCGCAGACACGACCGGCACGAGGTTGAAGTCCGCGGCGGACTCGTCGACCGCCGGCACAGACGCCGCAATTGCCGCCGACGCCGGCGCCGTTCCGGACGCGCGTGTCGCCGACGAGTCGGACGCCGAGGAGCCTTTTTCGATGTCGGATGAGGGCATTTGGCGGTGGTGAAGACGCAGTGGGGGGGGAGGAGTGCGTTCTTCTTTTTTTTTTTGTTTTTGGCGTGCAGTGATGTAAACAAGCGCCGAGGGAAAACTCGGGGTCTTTATAAAAACTCAGACGTACGCCTGTGCGACCCTCGCACGCCCGCGGCTGCACGCGATGACGCCGCCAGCGCCGCACGTCGGCGTTTCGGGCGCCGATCGAGGGCCAAAATCCCGAGGTCCCAAACCCCGGCCTCCAAGCACCGGGCCCCAATATTAAGCACCGGGCCTGGGCACCGGGGCCGGGGCATACGCAGGCTCCGAGATATATATGATTCCGTACGTTTGTTTTCATTCACGCGTCGCTGGTCGCGTCGCGTCGCGTCGCGTCGCTCCTACTCCACAATCGCCTTCCACGCTCCTAACCGCCGCCCGCTCCGCTCAACATCCTCCTCCTCCGTCACCACCACCCACGTCCCCCGCACGCCCTCCATCGCATCCGCCGCCTCGTTCCCCAGCACCCCCACCTTCTCCGCATCCCACGGCTCCTCCCCATTCGCATACTCAATCCACTTGCAGCCCATACTGCGCGCAACCGCCTCCTCGTACTCCGCATCCACCCCCGCAAGCGCCTTCAGCCGCTCAACCGTAGTCTGGAACATGTAAAACACATCCACATAGTGATGCGACGTGCCGTGCACCGGAACCCATCGTCCTGTGTTTGGAAACGGGTTTTTCTTGTCAAAATGATAGAGATACGACTTGAACGTCGCCTTGGGATACCGCACAAGCCGGTACACCTGCGCGTGGAACGAAATCGCTCCAAGCAGGTCAATTGCCCCCCGCCCATGCTCGTCACTGTACTTTGGCGCACCCCACACTTTGCCCGCCACTCCAGACGCAACCATCGCCGCTTTGGTCGCCGGAAGCCCAGCCCACGCGTCCAATCCAAACGCCTTGAAGATCTCTGGCAGCTTCGCCACGGCCTTTTCGCCGTACAGCTTGCTCAGCATCTCCTTGATAATGTACGTCGGGTTCGCCATCTTCGCCATCACGTTGGTGTACAGCATGCTGAAAAGACCGCCTTCGTACCCACAGTCTCCGGCCATGACTGATTCCAACCACGGGCACGCGTACGTGGCCTCACATACCTCGTCCACTGTCAACTCCTTCGTGAACAGTTCGCCGTCAACAACTGCATGCGTGAACCGCATGTTGAAAAACATCTTGCTCTTCGCAACAACCTCCGCAGGTACCTTACGCAGTGCATCCATCCGGTACTCGCTCCACTCTCCCGGCAACATCACCCGGTGCACAGTCTCCTTGTACAGCAAGTCAAACACATACTGCTCACTCTCGACCGTGTTAATCGCAAGCGTATCCGCCGTGCCGCTCTGCAGAATCGTACGGTGAAACAGCGCTTTCTCCTTCTTTGGCAAACTCGACACCGTGATGTACGAAATCATAATCGCGCCCGCGCTCTCACCAAACGCAGTCACATTGTCTGCGTCTCCACCAAGTCCACCAATCTGCCGCTGCACAAATTGAAACGCGTGAATCGTATCCCACACTCCAAAATTCCCTGCGTGCTCCCCAAGTCTCTTTGCCTCTTCAAACACCTCTCGCGAACTCAAAAACCCAAATACTCCAAGCCGGTACTGGATTCCCACCATCATCACAGGCTTGCCCATCTCGATCGACGTCGCCACGGTCCGCGTTCCGTCCTCAAGCCCGAAATTCGCTCCTCCGCCAACTTTCAGTCCACCACCGTGAACCCACACCATCACAGGTACCTTGGCTGCTTCTGGCGCAAGCGCTGAAATCGGAACAGTGATTGTCATGTTTAGACAGCTGAACTCGTCGTACTCGATCTCCGTCGGCGGCAACCGCTTATCGCCATATCCAAGCCCGTCGACAAACGGACCATCGTACCACTGCGGACACACCGTTCTATCCAAATTAGCCATCATGCCCGCTTCCATCACAAAATACTGAATACGCACCCAAACTTGGTAAAATCGTGTCGACTCAAACTGTCGAGCACCACAGACTGCCGAAACCGCGCAGGCACTTTTGCGAACGGCACAGCGCGAAACTGAACAACGCCAGGCGCGACAACAACACCAGTCATCTCCCCCAACGTCGGATGCGTCACTGTGTATTTCTCCATGTTTACTTTTTCTACTCTTTGTTGCACTTTCCGTTGATGTTGTTAACTTCCACGGAGCTTTTCACAATCGGTAATCTTTTTTATCGGGCTCGCGCCGCACATATATCGTTATCGTAATCAACTATAAAACTACTCGATAATGGCCCTCCACGCGTCCAGTTTGCGCCCATAAACCTCTTTATCAACCTCGTCCGTGACCACGTTCCATTCCGCCCGCATCGCCTTCTCTTTCGTCTGATCGACCCGCTCGTTCCCAAGAATCCCCACCATACTGGCGTCCCACGGCTCGCCTCCGTTCGCATACTCAATCCACTTCTCTGCAAAGTTCCGCGCAACCTTCCGCTCGTACTCTGGATCCGCGCCTTTCTGCTTCGATGACCACTCCACCGCGTTTTGAAAAAGATAAATCACATCCACGTAGTGATGTGACTTGCCATGATACAGCGGCTCGGGACACGGATTCGTCTTGTCAAAATGATAGTAATACGCCTTGATCTTCCGCTCAGGAACCCCGTATCCCCGCGCTTCCCACCGCGCAAGCTTGTACGTATGCGTATTGAAATACACCGCGCCAACAAGATCACATGTATTCCGTCGGTGTTCGGGCGTGTGGACTGGCGCGACTCCCGTCAGCTTCTCCCGCACCATCACGTACGCCGCTGACGCGTACGTCGCCACTTTGCTCACGCGCATGGCGGCGTATCCGTGGAGATTAAACAGCTTCAGAATCTCTTGCGTCTTTTTCGCTTTGTCGGCTCCAAATATGCCTTCCAGTTGATGCTGAAAAATGTAATTTGGATTCGGCACTTTGCCGATTAATGTGTCAAACAAATTGTTAAACAAGTTGCCTTCAAACTCACAGTCCCCTAGCATCACGGATTCAAGCCACCCACACTCATACGTTTTCCGACACACATCATCCAGCGACGGTGTACTTGTGAATAACTCTCCGTCCATGCACGCGTGAAGTAGCAAAAACGACACAGGCGCCTTGAGAATCTGATCTGTTGACAGCGCGCGCAGCGCGTTGACGCGATACTCACTCCAGTCTCCGGGCAAACGGAGATAGTGTACGTATTTTGCGTAGATTGCATTAAACGCACCTTGTTCCTCTGCAATTGAGTGAATAGGCAACGTCGACGCATCTCCACTTTGCAAGATCACTTTCTGGAACAACGGTGCCCGCGACTTGGGCAATGTCGAGACAATAATGTACGAGATCAAAATCGCACCGGCACTTTCTCCAAACGCGGTGACGCATCCCGGGTCGCCTCCAAACCCAGAAATATACTTTTGCACAAACTCAAACCCGTGAATTACATCCCACACTCCATAATTGCACGCAGGCTCGTTATGCCGCTTTGCCTCTTCCACGAGTTCCCACGATGCAAGAAATCCAAGCGCACCAAGCCGATACTGTACCGCCGCGACCATGACAGGTTTGCCAACCTCGATCGACGTCTTCACCATCTTGGTCGCGTCTTCAAGGCCGTAGTTGGCGCCTCCGCCCGTCTTCAACGCACCGCCGTGGATCCACACCATCACCGGCAACTTGCCTGTTGTGTTCCCTTTCAGCGCAGCAAGCGGCACTGTAAGCGTCATATTGACGCACTTGAACTCGTCAAACTCAATAGCACTCGGTGGTAACCGTTTATCTCCATATCCTTTACCATCCACAAACGGTCCGTTCCACGGCTGCGGGCAGACTGCTCCGAACCGCGTAAAGTCGCGTTCATCGTCAGCAAACCCTTCCACAACAACAGATTGTCTGAACCGCGCAGACACTTTCGCAAACCGAATCGCCCGAAACTGAACAATCTCCCCCGCAACAACCTCAACGCCAACCATCCGTCCCAGCTGCGGATGCGTAAACTCGTACTCCGGCGTCGTCGCATAATCCTCATCGCCGACAACGCCGTGCTCGGCACTCGCGGGCGCGGGCGCCGTCTCGGAAATGTCGGCGTCGATCGCAACAGGCGGCGTCGCCGGCTCGCTGGCAACGCTAGCAAGAACCTCAGCCTCCTCTGCTTCTGCCATGTCTTCTGCGATGAGATACAAATGCTCGGGGGGATAGCACTCGGTGGTTATATAGATCAGGCAAGCTGGACTCGGGTTTCGATAAGAGCGTTTCCGCGCGTGCGGCGGTTCGCGTTCGCGCCGCACCGTGCCTGGACGTGCGGCGCTTAATTACTATATGATTGTTTGCAGTCAATCTTTATAAGGTCTGCCTATCAGCTTAAAGAGTCAAGCAAACCACTCGAATGTGGATGCCATGTCAAACAGATGCGAAGGGGATTGTTCCTGGAAATCAAAGTCGACCGGAAGCGTGGAAACAAAGCTCCAATCCTGCGACGTGTCGTTGAGAGCGCGGAAATCATCATCGGCTGGTGTCGATAGTTGCTGCTGCTGCTGCCATATTTCCTTGTGTTGTGACTGCGGACTTGCTGCCATTGACTGCGCCTGCTCGGGCTGCTCTGGCGGTGTTCGTTTCTGAAGCAAAAAATCAAGATCGGAGGCCGTTCGCCGCATATCGGACAGAATCTTTGCGCTAGCCATCCGTTTGTCCTCGTCGTCGTCGTTATTATCTCTATCGTCCACATGCCGCCGGTTAACGTTGCTTTGTGCGACTTGCCGTCGAAGCTTGCTTAGCCATCCTTCTTCAATCACAAGTAAGAGTAGCTCAGAGTATCGGCTCGCAACTGGCCAGTACTGTCCTATTTCAGCAAGTGCTTTCACGAGTATTGCGATGTCGTCCGTTAACATTATTTTCATTGTGAAGCAATGCACAATCGAGAGTCGCGCAGCAACCCATAGAGTGAAAGCGTAATGTGGACCAAGAAGTTTAGCGTAACGCGCTGGATCAGTGGTGTAGATACGAGTGAGAGTGACAGTGTCTGCGACAGCTGCTAACGCACGCTTGCGAGCGTTGTTGTCAGCTGTAAAGTGCGCGGTCTGCTTGTAGGGATATCCTGCAGCAGAGTTGATTCGGATCGTGACGCTGAAAGTTAGTGCGCGTAACTGAAAAATCAGGAAGACTCACGTCTGGTATAAGGAGTGCACGAGAATCCACAATGGATCTGTATTTGCTGATTTGTCAAACATGGCCAGAACTTGCTGAGGAGAAGAAAACTCCTGCGGCAGATGCAGTTTCCATTCGTCCAGCGTCAGGCAGAACTGGCGGTACTCAAGCTTCCAACGCTCGCTGTCAACTGATGAGTCCATATTCACTGGGTGTCGAAGAAACTCGTGAATGTTGGATAATATGCCGAGAAGCTCAATTTCATAGGCAAATGGACTCGTTGACGATGATGGGTCTGGCTGACGCCGGACTTCTGACTGTGGGATGTTGAAGCTAAAGGACGAAGCGGTGGAGGAGTACCGATCAAGGACGTATACGGCCCAAAACAAAAGACTTTTGCGCTTTTCGTCGGTATGCTCGAGATGAAGAGAGAGCCCATGTTGAGCATCATTTTCGTCATTGCCTGCAGCTCGCGCATTCAGCGGCTTGTCCACGTTCAGACCGAGTTTCAAAGAAAGGGAGCCAATCATGGCCAGTATTGCCCAGCATTTGGGACCATTTGAGGTTCCGATCACGTCAATTGCGAGCACGACCATGGCTTCGAGAGACTCGACTGTTGGCGTGTCAAGAGCTAAAAGCATGACGCGCTCTGATGCGGCAGTGTAGTAGTTTTGGCGTTCTGCAGGCGTGACAGTAGAGTCGTCGGGCAGGAAGCGCAGTGCAGCAGCCACGATTGCGTAGATCAGTAGATTTGGATCAGATGAGCTTTTGCCCGGTTTGTTTGAAAAGATGCGCGTGAATGAGCGGTCGTAGTCAAGAAAAGGAAGCCATGAGTTGATGTGGTCAAAGTAGAGCTGGAAGAGAGTGAGCTGGACACTTGTGGGCGGGAGCGCGCGATCTCGAGCAGGCTCAGGCCGCAGCTGCGTCTCCAACTCCCTGAACACCGCAGTGTTCGCGGCAACAGCAGCCTCTAGTCTTGCCAGGCGCTCCACTATCTCGTTTCCAAATCCATGCTTGAGTCCAGGCCGGCGCTTTTCCGTGTACTCGCACTCCACGCCGTGTGCGACACACCACCCGCACGCAGGATGCGCGCGGTCGCACTTGACCTTGCGCGTCTTGCACGCCGAGCACGACAGCGACGTCGTCGACGTCGTCGTCGACGACGCAGACGAGTCGCTTCTGTACAGCGCGGGGCCTTGAGCGGTCTGCTCACAGCGCAAGCGCTTGCGTGGGGCAGCCATGGTCGAGCTCCTCCAGCTCTGAGCTATCGGAACGATCCAACGGACCCGGCCCGAAAACCACAACTGCGCCATCGCAACCCCGCTCGCCGCGCACCCCGCGGCTCGTGCGGCGCACGCGGGGTCGAGCCGCACGGTCTCGGGCGAGGTTCGCGCCGGCGCCCGAAGACCTCCTCGCGGCCTCGTCGAGACATCCCCCACATCGAGAGAGCTTATAACCCCGGCGCCCCCGCCCCTCACACCTGGATACATATCACACTGCACACCACCTGCAACATGTCCGTCCGCGAGTTCCCCTCCATCGTCGCCATCCGCACCTTCCTCATCGACGGTCGCGGCATCGGCGGCGACTACCACGACGTCGCCCGCGGCCACTGGTTCGTGCCCCTCTATATGCCCTTCGTGGCCTTCTCACCCTCATCTACTCCTACTCACACTAACCAGGCTCATTGACTCTCCGATCTCCACGCCAATGTCAAAGTACGATCAGTACCGCGCCTCCCGTGTTTCCTGGGGCATCAACGTCCTTGGCTCCTTCTGCGTCGAGCTCGAGGCCTCCGACGGCACCACGGGCTTCGCTACCGGCTTTGGCGGGCCTCCCGCGTGCTGGCTCGTCAAGCACCATTTTGAGCGCTTCCTCGTCGGCGCTGATCCCCGCGACTACAACGTCATCTGGGACAAGCTCTTCCGCGCGTCCATGTTCTACGGCCGCAAGGGCCTCACCATCGCCGCCATCTCCGTCATCGACCTCGCGCTCTGGGATCTCCTCGGCAAAATCCGCAACGAGCCCGTGTACAAAATGATCGGTGGAGCCACTGCGGAAAAAATAAACTTCTACTGCACTGGAATCCGCCCTGATTGCGCAAAGCAGATGGGATTCTGGGGCGGCAAGGTGCCACTTCCCTACTGCGCCGAAGAGGGCCACGAGGGCCTCCGCAAGAACGTCGAGGCTCTGCGCAAGTTTCGTGAATCCGTCGGTCCAGACTTTCCCATCATGATTGACTGCTATATGTCGCTCAACGTGCCGTACGCCATCGATCTTGCCAACGCTCTGCGCGACCTCAACATCAACTGGATGGAAGAGGTGCTCCATCCCGACGATTTCGACGGATTCAAGCAGCTCAAGGCAGCGTGCCCGTGGATGAAGTGGACGACAGGCGAGCATGAGTACTCCAAGTACGGTTTCCGCAAGCTCATTGAAAACCGTTGCGTCGACATCATCCAACCCGACGTCATGTGGCTCGGAGGCATGACCGAGCTCATCAAAGTCGCTGCTCAAGCTGCTGCATACGACATTCCCGTTGTTCCGCACGCATCAGGCCCATATTCCTACCACTTTGTCGCGTCACAAACCAACACGCCATTCCAAGAGTACCTCGCAAACTCTCCGGACTCGACAACCGTGTATCCCGTCTTTGGCGGTCTGTTTGTGAACGAGCCTGTGCCGACCACCGGTGTGCTGGATATTTCCGTGCTTAACAAACCTGGCTTCGGTCTGGAGCTCAATCCAGCTGTGAGACTGATCAGTGGAGACATGCTGCTCACGCCGTCTCCCGAAAAGCCCTTGAAAGTAGACCAGCCTGATAGAGATTGATTTAGCTGCTGTATAAATGAAAATGGAGTTGCAAAAGATCCTGATATATTTCTCTGTATACTTGAGCGGCTTCGAGCACAAGAAATTGTAAACCGCGTCCCATAATACAATGCGGCTTCTCTCAAGCCATATCGACTCCCATCTCCCCTCTCCCCTTCATTCATTCACCGCGTTTCCACCGCGAATCAGGTTCAAATTACTTTCAAAATGCCGGTTCGAAACGTGCGTATTGTGTCATGCGTATGCGACATTGAAATCCGTCACATTAGCCGCGAACGTGGCAACGGCGTGGTCGCAAAGAAATCCATCCAGAAAGGCACGTAGGCTATAGCTACAATGAGTCCACTGACTAACATCAAGCAAAGGTAACAAAGTTCTTACTTTGCGTCCGCTTCTTTCAGTGCCAGACTTGTCCATGCGTCAGAAACTGTGCGCATATTGCCTCAGAAACCTGAACTTCAACACGATCTGGGACCCTGACGGATTGTGCACTGGCGGTGCAGAGTATCGCGCCTGCCTGAAATGCAAATGCACAATGTATTGCTCAAAGGTGTGTGATTTTGATACTTCAGAATGCTGTGTGCTGATATCCGAAAGCAATGCCAATCTGATGACGCAGCTCTGCACGTAAATGAATGCAGGATGCTGAGTGATGCATACAAAGTGCAGAAGTATCCGCCTTGGAATAACGCTCTCGGCGTCCGAATGATTTCTTTGGTGGACGTAAAAGGATTTGATTATGTCGACCGTATTTTCGGAAATAGATCGGATCTTGCAGAACACTACGTTGCGACGGTGGCCAGGCACAAAAAAGCGGGGACCTTTGATATTGACCAGCTATCTTTTGCCGCCGTGTTGATGGATTACGCAAAGTCGCCGTGGACGTACCAAAGTGAAGTTATCAGAATGATCTCGATAGTATGTTTTACTTGCTGTTTCCTTTTGTGTTATCTTTCTAACGCGCGCCCTTTGGATGAACACGAATTCAATCAATCTATTCAACGTCGAAGGTGAACACATCGGACACGCGCTCGATCCGTTTCTCGCTCGATTCAATCATTCGTGCAATCCGAATGCATATCTGTACACCGAATATGGCAGAGTGTTTGTCAGAGCATGCAGAGAAATCAAGCGCGGTGAAGAGATCACGATTTCCTACATAGATCAGACTTTGCCACTCTCAGTCAGACAACGTATCTTAGAGGACACATACTACTTTAAATGTCGATGCGAGACTTGTACAGCGCCAAACCTTGCGACAAAAGACAATGTTTTCAACGATTTGAAATGTGGTAGTTGCGGCTACACACTACATCCATACGCACGAGGGAACCAAGACAGCATACATCAGAGTATCTATGCAGAGTACATGACATGCCCCGGATGCAACCAGGTTTTTGCAAACCAGCCTGATCCGCTTGGCAAAATTGAACAGTGGTTTGCTGCAAAGCCTGGACTCAGGCCTGAAACTGACGTTCCTTCGGCAATATTCTACGCTGAGCCAAGGCCGTTTGTTGAGCGACTCGAGCTCGAATATGCGGTAAACTTGTATCATGCAATAAAGCAAGTCAGGCGGTTTAATGTCGTCCCGGTGTACAGGTATCCGCTTAGTATTGCCATCGAGCGGCTGATTCAGTGCGGATTCTACCAAGGCGTCAAGCCGCTTGAGCAAGCTATGCGTCAGGATCCAAAATCGCCTGAACGGGTACCGTATCATTCAAAACCGCCGCCTTTCCTTGGATCTGCGATGGATATGTTGATCATTAATCATTATCTCCAAGTGCCTGTTCTGTATGCAAGTGATGACTTGGAGTATGTGAGATTTCAACACTATGCGCGGTACACGAACGCGTGGGTCCAGGTTTATATCAACAAAGTTGACAAAAAAGGTGTTCTCAAGTTTTCTCATGCCGGAAAGAAGACAGCACTTCAAACTGTTCTTCAAGAGCATGTCTCAAAGAACATTCCGGATTTTGATGTTGCTGCATACCTATTCGGATTGTACTGCCTTATGCTTCCTCTAGCAAACCGTCTTTTCCACACCGAGACGCAGCTGATTGAAGACGTACCTGTGATGTGGAGAGGTCTCTTAAAGGTGGATCCGACGTTGGGGACGATACGGGTGACGGATATGCATACGCGGTTCGTGGCGGCTGATCGCAGATTGAAAGAGTATGCGGAAAAGTGCTGGGAAGAGTTTGACGAGCGAAATTATTGGTACAAGTAGGCTTTTTTTTTTGTTGTTCTTGCTGTCTGCTTGTGTATCTTTAACAGTGTATGTATGTAGGTTGAGTGTTTCGAGTGGGTGTGTATATATGTAAATAAGCGATTTTGATCGGAAACGTTGGATTTACCGCAAACATCGTGCGGCTCACTTTTTGGTCATCGCGAGATTTTGAGTTGAAAGATCGCGTAAATTTGAGCATCACAACAAAACATTCGGCTTCATTCTCGTAAAAGAACATGCAAGATGAAGGTTCCGGTATGTCCTAATAATATCAAAGTCCAGAATCTGGGAAAAGAGCGCGGCGATGGCGTGGTTGCGAAGCAAAAGATTGCAAAGTGTGAGTCAAAACTGTGAAAGTAAAGATCTGATCTAACATGGCATTTAAGACAGTGAAGTGCTCCATCTCGAACCGCTTATTCGTGTTCCCAAAGTTGAAGCAAAACCATGGATCTGCTCAAACTGTTTGTGGCGTGTTAGCTACCCCAGAGTGTGGGATCCCGCAGGGTTTACGCAAGGAAAGCAGTTTGAACGGTGTCAGGGGTGTAAAGTCACGGTTTACTGCTCACCTGTACAATGACCTACTCTTTATTTGTGATCTGTGTGCTTACTGACGGGGAGTAGAGCTGCAAACGTGCAGACGAAAAACTGCATCGTCACGAATGTCCGATTCTAGATGATTTCCGAATGTCTCGCACAAAGATACCTCCGACGCCGTCGTTGCTTGCGATGCGAATCGTGTTTCTTGCGAGAAATGAAGGATTTGGAGAAGTCGACAAGGTTTTCGGACAACATTCTAATTTGGTCGATCATTACTATGACAGAGTTAGGTGCTCGGAGTTGGATGGTACGGAGGATATTATGGACTTGCGGCTTTTGGCTACAATGGTTACGGAGACAGCGCAGTCACCGTGGAGTTTGCATGAAATGGAACATATGCTTAGCAGGGTAGGCATTTCCACTTTTTTTGATTCTTTGCAGAACTGACTGTACTACAGATTGACTCAAATGTGATCTCAGTAGTGACGCCGGCGCTCGACGAGGTCGGCGTCATTTTTGATCCCCTTTTGTCAAAGTTCAACCATTCGTGCAACCCGAACGCATACATTTACTACGAACATGGGATCGCGTACGTTCGAGCATGTCGAGAAATCAAATCCGGTGAGGAGATCACAATATCATATATCGACAACACACTCCCGCTATCGTTACGTCAAGATATGCTACGATCATCATACTACTTCTTTTGCAAATGCGAGGCCTGTACTTCGCCTGATTTACCCACGAAAGATGATCCATGCAATGATTTTCAATGCGCAAAGTGTGGACACGTGCTTCATCCCTACCTCCACGCACCAAGATCCGACGAAGATCTCTATTTTTACAAGACATATAAATCTTGTCCTGGATGCCGACAGAAATTCTCAAATCAGCCGTTCCCACTCGGTGCTGTAGAGAATTGGATATACTTGAAGCCTGGGTTACGATACGACGAGGCACTGCCGTCGCCTATGAAATTTGGATTGTCGTATGACGCAGATATCGAGGTTATGGAGCTCGAAAGCGCGTTGCTGGTTTACAATGCGTTAAAGCAGGTGCGCGGTTTTGGCGTGGTTCCGGTCTATCGGTATCCTTTCACAGCATCTCTGCAGCGACTGATTCCATTTGGTCTTACACATGGCGTTGATGATTTGATGAAGCAGAAAAGACCGCCGCCGTTCATTGGCGGAGCAATGGACATGATGATCATTGCTCATTATCTACAAGATCCGGTCGTGTACAAAGATCGATCTTTAGAGTTTGTTCGTTTCGGTCATTTTCTGCGGTACATGACCATGTGGATTGAAATTGTGCTCGACAAGGTCCATGAACCTGAAGTTGCGCCGAGTGTAGCGCATATCGTGTACAACTCCTCAACTTCGACGCTTCGAAGACACATGGAGAAAGCCATCAAGGATCTGAATAGTGCAGCATATCTTGCTGGACTATGGTACGACTTTGCAGCAATGGCAAATCGCGTGTATCATACAAAGTCACAATTTGTTGCAGATGTATCGTTTGTGCGGCAGGAAGTAGAAAAGGCATTTTACCTTTCCGGATTGGGGTCTTTTGATAAAATGACGCGAGCGCAGTTTGAAACGGAGGATAAGAAGTTAAGGGCTTATGCGGAAAGATGCTGGAGAGAATTTGATAAACGAAACTACGTACATAGTTGATGCTTCTAGTGTATAATGGTATTTTGGGTGATAGAGCAAGGGTGAAACATGTACATTGATGCCATTCAGACCTTGCCTTAACGAGAGAGATTGGGCCTTGGTTCTGGAGGCAAAATTCAAACAATGGCCATACTTTTCAAGAAACAGCATACCTAGAAGACAACTGGAAAACCCGGGCACGCTTGGGGTCGCGAGAAGCAAGGCGTTGGTGCGGGTCGAGGAGACGAAGTCGGGGCCCAGGTTGGCTGTGGGCAGGTGTCCCACGTCTCGGCGTTGGCGCGTAGGCTCAGCGAATATTCGAAACGCTCGGCGATGGTTCTGTAAAAGATCGTGGCCTGAACAATAATTACTTAGCTCTTCGGTTCCATTTTCTCATGCAATTCAGGGGTTTAAGCGGTATACGAAAAATCATGCCGAGAGCAGGTGAGATACTTCTCTAAAGTCTCAGTCCACTCGGTTGGCTCATATTGTGCCCCGCAAACCACGTCGTCACGTAAAGAGCCTCGACGCGACTATCAATAGGGTGTCGGGAGCTGTATTTGCGTCGGGAATTGTTCAAGATCATTTCCGCGCTCGCAATTTCATTTTTCCGTGATGGTGAGTGCGGCTGGCGACGATGAAGACTCGGCTCTGCTCTTGGACGAACCTATAAGAGACAAGCCACAATTGTCAAGTTTTCGTGCAAAAGGAGAAAGGAAAAGGAATTTCAGATGCGTAAGAGAAAGTGCCCGGGTCACTTGGAGATCAAGAATCTTGGCAAAGAGCGGGGTGATGGAATTGTCTCCAAGAGGCGAATTGCAAAACGTGAGTCGGATCCAACTATAGACCTGCGCATTTCCAAGCTGATCTCGTCTGAGTTTCTTTTGTAAAGATAACGAGATCTTTCATTTGAAACCGCTACTTCAAGTGCCACTGTCGCATGAAAAGCTTTTCACCTGTACGTATTGCTTGGCTCGTCTGGATTATCGGAAATCATGGGATCCGGCTCGATTTGCTGGCGGAAGACCAGTTTACATGTGCCAGAATTGTAGCATCACAATTTACTGCTCTCCAGTATGTTTTTCACTTGGGTGTTTTAGAGTCTGGAGGCTGATGTTTCAGGAATGTCAAACGGCAGACATGCTTGACCATTTCAGTGAATGCAAGATTTTTACTCGGTTCCTTGAAGAAGACACGGTGTTCCCATGGACTGAATGTTTGATGGCTGTCCGAGCTATATGTCTCGCTCAAGTTGAAGGGTTTGAAGAAGTTGACAAGTTGATTGGAAACAAATCAGACCTTGTTGATCATTACGTGGAATCTCTAGAACGAACCGGTAAAGAAGACGTGGAACGCGTGAAGAATCTTCGAAACATCGCAACAGATATCTCAAGGACTGGTGTTGCGGACTGGAGCCCGGTGGCTTTGGAGAAAATGCTCCACAGGGTATGTATTATCCCGTTTTCTTTCTTGTGCAGTCATGTTTTTGGGGCTGAAATCTGACATTACGGGTCAATTTTTTTTAGATAACTATGAATTGGATCAAAGTTGAGACGCCTCGGCTCGGTGATCACGGACAATTGTTTGATCCTCTTCTGGCAAAGCTGAATCATTCATGCAATCCGAATGCGTACATATACTACGAGAACGGGCTTGCGTACGTGAGAAGCTGCAAGGATATTCAGCCTAATGAGGAGATTACGATATCGTACATTGACAATACTCTTCCGCTTAATGTTCGTCATGACAAGCTGGAGCAAGATTATTTTTTTTCATGTTCATGCGACGCTTGTTCTGCACCGGATCTTGATTCTAAAAGTGATCCACGCAATGACTACAAATGCGCAGGCTGTGGCTTTGACTTGCATCCTTACAAACGTGCACCACGGAGTGAGAGTGACGTGGATTTCTACACCCCTCAACCGGAGTGTCCACAATGTCATCATGCTTTTGCAAATCAACCATCTCCACTTGGGGCGATTGATAAATGGATATCGATGAAAAATGGGCTTAAGTTTGATTATGATATTGATCGTTTGATGCACAGAGCGTTGGCAATTAACTCGGAATACGAGGCAATAAAATTTAATGGCGCAATTATGGTTTACGATGCCATGAAGCAGCTACGATCGTTCAACGTCGTGCCAGTGTATAGGTTTCCGTTTACTACAGCTTTGACACATTTGATGTACTTTGGAATGACGTATGGCTTTTTTCGAAGTCCTTCAGATGTCGAAGCGCGGCGCAAGGGACCACCATTTATTGGCACTGGGGTCGATTTGATAATCATAAATCACTTTCTTCAAGATCCGGTGACGTTTCGAGACTTCGATTTAGAGTTTGCCAAATGCGGGAATCTTGTTCGGTATGTGTCCATGTGGGTAGAGATTGTGCATTATTCTGTGAACAAAACCGATCGCAACTTGAGTCAACAAGAATTAGTCTACTCGTCGGCTGAACATCTGGAAAGGTATGTTTCAAAAGCCATCAAAGGTTTCGACAGTTTTGTTTATCTCGTTGGATTATTCGATGAACTCATGCAACTTGCGAAACGTGTGTACGATGCCAAGTCGCAATTCATGTCGGATGTGATTTTCGTACGACAGAGAATGGAGAAAGAGTGTTCTAAGCGCGGGTGGTCGTTTGAATCTGTTTCGAAAGCCAGATACGATGCGGAGAAGAATAAGTTAAAAGCTTATGCGGAGAAATGTTGGCAGGAGTTTGATCAGCGAAACTATGTGCACAGGTAGTTGGAGTATTAAAACTACGGCTGAAGAATAGATTAATAGTCAAATATGGGACTTGGCGGTGTGCTGGCAACTGGCGAGTCGGGGAAGAGCTCGCCTGTAGACAGGTTCCCCAATCCTCACAAGAGGCGTTAAAATCACTGGCAAGAGTAGCGTAAGTGATTACGATACTACAGTCGAATTTGCTTTTTATCAAAGCATGCATGTATTCCCAAAAAATATGCCGGAAAGCTATATAGACAAAAAACGCGCAAAACAAAGAAAACAAGAAAGCAAAACACAAGCAAAACATCATCGGCGTACACTGGCTAAATCTCCGTCTCTTTTCGTCTACTTTTGGTCCATACACCTCCCGCAGGAGTGCGTCCACCGTATTTCGTCCCTAGCGCACCTGGGATCCCAACTGACTCACCACCTCGTCACGTAGAGAGTCTCGACGCGACTATCGATAGGGCGTCGGGAGCTGTATTTGCGTCGGGAATTGTTCAAGATCACTCATTTCTCCGTGGTGGTGAGTGCGGCTGGCGACGATGAAGACTGTTCTGCTCTCGAATGAAGATACTGTACCTACCTCTAAGAGACAAGCCACAATTGTCAATTTGTCGTGCAAAAAGAGAAAAAAAAAAGAAATTCCGATGCTTAAGAGAAAGTGCCCGGGTCACTTGGAGATCAAGAATCTCGGCAAAGAGCGGGGTGATGGAATTGTCTCCAAGAAGCGAATTGCAAAACGTGAATGAGATCCAACTAATACCTGCGCATTTTCAAGCTGACGTTGACCGGTTTTTTTTTTATAAAGATAGCGAGATTTATCACTTGAAACCGCTGATCCGCGTGCCAAAGGCGCCTGAAAGACTTGCCATTTGCGCGCGTTGCTTGGCTCGTATGGATTATCGGAAATCATGGGATCCGGCTCAATTTGCTGGCGTAAGATCAAGTTACGTGTGCCATAATTGTATCATCACGGTTTACTGCTCACCGGTATGTTATTGATCTAGGCTGTTAAGATCTGGAGGCTAATGTTTTAGGAATGTCGAATGGCAGATATTTCTGACCACATTAGTGAATGCACGATTTTGAGACGGTTTCTTGAAGATGACACGGCGCTCCCATCGACTAATTGGTTCATGGCTGTTCGAGTTATATGTCTTGCTCAAGTTGAAGGGTTTGAAGAAGTTGACAAGTTGATTGGAAACAAATCAGACCTTGTTGATCATTACGTGGAATCTCTAGAACGAACCGGTAAAGAAGACGTGGAACGCGTGAAGAATCTTCGAAACATCGCAACAGATATCTCAAGGACTGGTGTTGCGGATTGGAGCCCGGTGGCTTTGGAGAAAATGCTCCACAGGGTATGTATCGTCCCGTTTTCTTTCTTGTGCAGTCATGTTTTTGAGGCTGAAATCTGACATTACGGGTCAATTCTTTTAGATTACTGTGAACCAGATCAAAGTTGAGACGCCATGGCTCGGTGATCTCGGACAATTGTTTGATCCGCTTCTAGCAAAGCTGAATCATTCATGCAATCCGAATGCGTACATATACTACGAGAACGGGCTTGCGTACGTCAGAAGTTGCAAGGATATTCAGCCTAATGAGGAGATTACGATATCGTACATTGACAATACTCTTCCGCTTAATGTTCGTCATGACAAGCTGGAGCAAGATTATTTCTTTTCATGTTCATGCGACGCTTGTTCTGCACCGGACCTTGATTCCAAAAGTGATCCACGCAATGACTACAACTGCGCAGGTTGTGGCTTTGACTTGCATCCTTACAACCGTGCACCACGGAGTGAGAGTGACGTGGATTTCTACACCCCTCAACCGGAGTGTCCACAATGTCATCATGCTTTTGCAAATCAACCATCTCCACTTGGGGCGATCGATAAATGGATATCCATGAAAAAGGGGCTCAAGTTTGATCATGATATCAGTCGTTTGACGAGCAGATCATTGGCGTTCAACGTGGATTACGAGGGAAACAAATTAAACGATGCAATCATGATATACAATGCCATGAAGCAGCTAAGATCGTTCAATGTCGTACCAGTGTATAGGTTTCCGTTTACTACAGCTTTGACACATTTGATGTACTTTGGAATGACGTATGGCGTTTATCGCGATGATGAAGGGTGGCGCAACGGACCACCGTTTATAGGCACTGGAGTCGATTTGATGATCATAAATCACTTTCTTCAAGATCCAGTGACTTTTCGAGACTTTGATTTAGAGTTTGCCAAATGCGGGAATCTTGTTCGGTATGTGTCCATGTGGGTAGAGATCGTGCATTATTCTGTGAACAGAACCAGTCGCATTTCGCATCAACAAGATGTAGTAATTTACTCGCTGGCTGAATATCTGGAAAGTCATGTTTCAAAATCCATCAAGAATCTCGACAAATTTGTTTATCTTGTTGGATTATTTGATGAGCTCATGCAACTCGCACCACGCGTATACGATCGGAAGTCGCATTTCATGTCGGATCTAGTTTCCGTACGACAAAGAATGGAGAAAGAGTGTTCGAAGCACGGGTGGTCGTTTAAGTCTGTTACGAGGGCCCGATACGATGCAGAGAAGAATAAGTTAAAAGCTTATGCGGAGAAATGTTGGAAGGAGTTTGATCAGCGAAACTATGTGCACAGGTAGTTGGAGTATTAAAATTGCGGCTTAAAAAAAAATAGAGTACTCAAGACTTTTGATCCAAATCGATTAGAAAAGATATCGTACAACTCATTCGCATCAGTTTTACTTGTCACTGCGATATACAGCATCCATAACGCGCACGACATCAGTCATATGTGGCACGTCATGCACGCGAACAATTTCAGTACCGGCAGCCACACACGCCGCTACAGCGCCACCGGTAGCAAACTCACGAGCCTTAGGCTGCGATTCACCAATCAACGTTCCCAAGAATTTCTTGCGACTAGGACCCACGAGCCATGGCAATCCTGCAAATTCAGGACGGAGTGTGCGTAGACGTGCGAGGTTACGAAGAACGTCGACGTTTTGCTTGCCGGATTTGGCGAAGCCGAGACCAGGATCGAGGATTATGTTCCAGCGACGAATACCAGCTTCCTCAGCAGCACGAACACGCGCCGCAAGCTCGTCCGCGAGTCCAGTGACAACGTCGTCATTTTCGTATTTGTTGAGTTTCCCCATCGTTTGTGGAGTTCCTCGCATATGCATCAGGATAACAGGAACGTTGAGCTCGGCCATCGTGCTAAGCATCGCAGGATCAAGCTCGCCAGCACTAACGTCGTTGATGATATCCGCACCCGCCTCAATTGCTGCACGCGCAACACTAGCGTAGTACGTGTCAATAGAGATCACTGTAGACTCAAGCTCAGAACGCGCACGAAGAGCTTTGATAGCGGGTACAACCCGTCGCGCTTCTTCTTCTTCTCCGGGATTCTGCGAGCGCGGGTTTGTGCTCTGACCACCCACATCGAGCATGACATCCGGGTTTGCAGCAACCATCCGCAACGCGGTTTCAACTAGTTTTTTAACGTCGTAGTGATCGCCACCGTCGGAGAAGGAATCTGGAGTGGCATTTAGAATGCCCATGACTGTAGTCGGTGTTCGTGCGCATCGAATAGTATCGTAAAGAAGCTGGCATGTTTTGCCTCTTGGCGTCTTTAGCGGCACAACGCTGTACATCTCTGATTGATTTGGATCAGGACATACATGAGCAAAGTGCTCTGCAATTGTGTGTGTGGTAACGGGATGGATGTAATCCGGAGCGAGCTGCGCGAGTGGACGCAAGACGAACTCACGCTCGGCCATCGATATGTGAGGAATCGAAAGAATCGCGCCATCGCGAACGACTTCATCGTCGTAAAGCTCAATGTCAAGATCGATCGTACGCGGACCTTTGTTGATAAGCTTTACTCTGCCCAACGCGTTCTTCTCCACATCCTGTACAGCAGCCAACAACTTATGCGGCGAAAGCGTGGTCTCGACCTTACAAACTGCGTTCAGAAACCGGGGTTGGTCCTCAACATACATTGGTGCGGTTTCGTACATTGACGAGACACGCAAGACTTTGATATCCCGAGCTTCGAGTTCCTGCAAAGATGCCTCGAGAAGATGCGCCGAGTCGCCAATGTTGCTACCCATACCAAGGTACGCAATATGTTTTGTCTCATTGGCAGCTCGAAACTTGCTCGCATCGGTGTTGTAGTATCTTTTAGTTCGAGTGACTTCAACGCTTGGACCGTAGGCAAAGGCGATTGCTCGTGGCTTGCTCGCGCGGACGGTGACGGTCGCAAGACCGAGCTCGGCGGCGTCGACTAGGAGGTGTCGCGACAGAGCAGAAACGAGGGCTTCGATGGTGAGGTAGGAGCTAGCTTCAACTTGCTGTGGTTGTTAGTAAAAGCGGATTGGAATAGTGTAAGAGAACAAAGCACCTTTGTGAGAGCATCAGCAGCGCCAACGATATCAATTTCACCAAGGTCATTCACATCGCGCTTCAGGTCAACGTCGATGACGACTTCCTGCTTTTCAAGTCTTTCCCATGGGTTCAAGCCCAAAATAGTGTATATCCGCAGACCTTTGATGAACGCGGTTTCATCGACTGTCCGTACTTGGGGCGGTGCGCCGTATGGGACGTACCGATGCTTAGTGACGTTCCATCCGCTCGCGTCAGCACGAAGAAGTTTTTTGGGGAAACTTAGGCTCGTATGGACGTGTTCTGCGCCAAGCTCAAACGCGGCGTCGATTATCTTCTGCGCTAGAGACCGTCCGGTTGAGTCTTGGGACTCGGACTCGAACGCGTCTTTGGCCTCGACGACGCTGGTGATTGCCTTTGTGAGAATGCCATAGTGAACAGACTCGCTGACGAGGTCCGACTTCCCCGCTGCAGCGACAGGCGACCGCACCCACGCATCAACAGTCACCGGCTGTTTTCGGCCGTCTCTGTGCCAGCTGTCTTTGCCAGCGCGGGCGGTGAGCAGCGCGAGGTCGCGGACGGCGATGACGTCGGGCGGCAGCAGCGGCCGCGGGAACGGCTCGTTTGAGCTCATTTTTGGGCCAATTGCAGTTGCAGTTGCGGTTGCGGATGCAGCAGACGCAGACGCAGACGACGCAGCAGCAGATCCAAGCGCGATAGGAAAAGCGCGGGAGAGAAGGCGGTGCGGAAGCGGGCCGAGGAGCATCGCGTCGAGTCGAGCGCGATTGTAAATTTTAATTTTCTGCCGATGGGAAGTCGTGAGCTGAGCCGCGTGCTCTTTATAAAGGACCCTCCCTCCTCTTGACCACGCCTCGCCGTGTTATCCGAATCTTCATTACATGCAAGTGATTATCATTAATAATGTAAATTCTATGCTACAATTAGTTTGGTACATTGCCCGAATCAAACGGATCGCTGTTCGTCGGATCGTCAATGAACATCGAAATGTCGTCCCAGAGAACACCCATCTCCTGCCAGTCCAAGTACAAGTGATCGAACGCGACCGCCTCGTTATCAAGGTAATTCACCAACTCCTCCGTACCCATCGACGATCCATTCATTCCTGCCATCGCAGCTCCAGCGTCTATAGTAGCAGCAGCCGCACCAGCGCCAGACAAAGATGCGTCGTCGTACTGTAGTGGCGGAAGATTGTTGTTACCGTCCAGCGAAACCACGTCTGGTCCAGTCGCAATTGACGAGATAGGAGGCAGCGCGAGCGGCGCTGGCGTGGCCCCGTCTTCCTCGTCCATCGGCGTCCCCGGAACAGTTGGCGGCGGTAATAGTGAGTTTTGCTCTTCGAATTTCGGACCATAGCTCGAGTTCGACACGTCCAACAGCGCAATAACTTTTCTCGCGTTCTTCAGCTGAGGACCCTCAGCAGTCTGTCTCTCACGAAGACGTGGCGACGGCACTTTGTTTCCAGACTGCCGCTGTTGCTGCTGTTGCTGTTGTTGCTGCTGTTGTTGAATCTGCTGTAGCTGTTGTTGTCTCATATACAGTCTCTGTTTCTGCTGATCAATCATAGCTTGTCGCGTCATCGAGACGCCTGCGCCAGCAGGTGGATCAGCAAAGTGACGGTACCGTCGTCTCCAGATCCAGATACAGTCAAATAACACACTCGCAGTCATGCGAGAAGTCAGTCGCATTTTAGGCGATATAAATTTTGGCTGTTCGTCGCGAATAGCGTCAGCCCGGTCTTTTGCGTAGAGCTTCCACAGCTGAAACATAATTGTCGACGCGCGAATCGGAAAATCGCTTTCTTTGGCAGACGATTTCCGTAGCGACGCAATCGCACTCGCAAATTGTCGCTTGCCGGAAACTGTGTCCAAACTCTCGCCCACAGATGAAAACTGGATTTTCAAAATCACAAACGCCGCAAGTACAATGTCGATCTGGATAAATAAAGGCAAATACAGCAACCGTGATCGTGAATTTTCCAATCCTTGTTGCTGTCCATCGCCTTCCGCTGTCGAGTTCATGCGTGACCGCTCACCAGATGTCGCAAGATCATCCGTGGATTCAATTGTCTCGATAAATGCGATCGTGCGCATCGCCGCAATGTATGCTGCCCCAAGTGCTCCAGGGTTCTCTTCCGGGTCCTCGTCCACAAATGCGTACGAATGCAGTTGCGTTCGAACAATCATCAGCAACAGCTCAGATACCGCGGAAAGTGCCCCAGTATTCCGTAACAGTAACTCAATCTCATCCAGTTCTTTCGTCAACAGCGGCATCACCGTCCGTCGTGTGGCAGAATCAGCGTTACCGCATACGTCTCGTACGTCGTTATTCAGTAGCCGCGTCATCTTCTCGCAGAATCGCGCTAGCCGGATTTGCGACTTGAGCTCTTCTGATATCACTAAATACGGCTGTGGAGATGGCTGTAGCACACTCGCGACGGTCCAGTCGAATCTTGCCTGCGAAGGATACCCCAGAGCCATCGACAACATCTGGTTGACAATGTTGCATGCAACCCAGGTCTTGACCTGCTCTTGCATTTCAGAGTACATTTGATGAACACGGAACCGACCGAAATCTTGAGTGCGGCCAGGGCAATGTAGTCCCAGACGAACGGCGTTAGACATGGCTAGACCGCACGAGGCCCACGATGGGTCGGAGTTCAGCGACCCCGACGGCGGTGGCCAAAGGGTGAAAATCAAAATGGCTTGGACGTCGTATGCTGTTCGTAAAGGCAATGTCAAATGCCGTGCAACCATGTCCTTCACTTTGCTTGAGAGAGCGGGGTAGAGCGCTTGGTCGGAGAAGATTCGAGAGGCGGTCTCGACAATGACCCAAAACAGCAGGTCTGATCGTAAAAAAATGACATCTACTCCCTTGCTGAGATCGACAACTGGGAGGTATGGATGGTAGTGTGCTTGGAACTCTTCAAACAGCGCAGCAATCTGCTCGGATGACAGAGTGAGTTCCTCCAGAGACCGCGGTGTGATTAAGTCAGAGCTGAACTGCACTGGTGCAGAAGACTGTGATTGGCTCTGGCTTTGTTCCACGGCAACAGCCTCCTGAGTTGCTGGACCTGGAGTCGTTGAAAACGCTCGTGAGCTCTCGTTGGAGTTCTCGGGCGGTGTCGAGGTAGGGTGGAATTTTGTATCTGACGGTTGAGACGAAAGTCGAGATGCGGAGTCTGGTATGTCTGAAGAGGACGAAGCGGCCGGCTGGCCCCGGGCGAGATCGAGCAGTGTTCGGGAAACCATGTGTTGATCGGAGTTTTGGAGTTCGAGCGAGCGCCGTAGTTCTTCTACTTCCTTTTCGACAGCAGCCAGGCGCCTTAAGAGAAGCGTTAGGAAAGCGATACAAATATCGACAGGTGGAAAAAAAAACACTTACGCTCTTTTGTATGTCCGCTTAAAGTCGGTTTTGATCGAGCAGTCAAGGCCGCGCTTGACGCATCTGGTGCACGAGTTTGGGGCTTTCTCGAAAGCGTCGCATTTGACCTGTAGATGCGTGAGTCCACTGATTCATTATGCGTGCTGCCACCGTCGTACCTTTTGCTGGCGACACTCAACACACGCTATCTTGCGGTTACGACCGGAGACGGAGCCGTCGTCGGGGGACATGGAGGTGCCCAGTTCGCCCTCGTCGGAGCTCGGAGTCGGATGATGGAGTTGCGGATAAGGGTAGTGGGCAAGTCCGGTTTTGGCGGAGATGCCTGCTGCGTTTGCCGCCATTGCTGGACATGGGTCGAAAGGGGAGGAGAAGCAAAGGAGACGAGAAGCAGGCTGGTTGGCTGGAGGTCGTTGTTGCTGGACTAACGCGACGGAGATAATGAAGCGGTGCGCGCGACCTGCAGAACCCGCACCACCCGCGGCGGACTGTGTTTAAATCTCGGCAGACTTGGAACGCGGCCGAGAAGGGGGGGTTTTCCGGGCAAAACAGGGACTTCGAGAGAGGTGAAGGTGCTGAACGGGCGCAGGCGGTGATGGGACGATTGGGCGGCGACGACGAAGTGGTGGTGATGTTTTTGGGTCGACTCCCAATTCCTGATGTCCGCCCGGTGCGGCGCTCTCATCACGGCTCTATTTCAGCTTGTTTTCCTTGTTTCTACGCAATCCAACTGGTTGTTATACAATAATTAAATTTGCTTTTGAATGAAAAGAAACTCCGCCCCCCCAATAAACTATTACATGTCATGAAATCAAGCACTCTCCTGCTTCTGCTCCTCCTTCTCCTTCTCCTTCTCTGCAGCCTTGTCCCAGTCCTCGGTAGGAATATCAGCCTGAGGAGTCAGACGGAACGCGTGGCGACGCTCGCCAGACGCCCAGTCAAGCAGGGCCGAGTGCAGAGTGCGGCGGTTATCCCACGCAACGACGGTCTTGGGTTCCCAGGAAGCGCGAACCTGGATATCCGCCGACTTTGAGATAAAGTCGTACAGGAAGTTGAGAATGGCGTCGGACTCCTCGCGCTTGAGACCCTTGATGTAGCGCGAGAACTGGGGGTTGACGTAGAGCGCCTTCTGCTTGGTGACGGGGTGCTGGCGAATGAGAGGGTGGAAGGTCTCGACGGGATCACGGCGGACAATGCCACCCTGGGCGCGCGACGACTGGGCCTGAGCAACGCCGGAGTGGAGAACCTCGAGGCCAGAAAGCATCTCGCGGAACGTGGGCGAGAGACGGTTGTAGGCCTCGACGGTGTCGGCAAAGATGGTGTCGCCGCCAGTCTCGGGACCGTCGAGCATGCCGAGGAAAGTGACGCCGGGGGGCTGGAGCTCGTAAGACACATCCGAGTGCCAGGCGATGGAGGAGATGTGGTCCTGGAAGAAGGTGTCGTAGACGGTGTCGTTCTTGGAGCGGTAGACAAGGTGGACCTCGGGGTGGCCCTTGGGAGCACCAGAGGTGGGATGGATGTGGTTGCGGCCAAAGTGGGACGAGAACTTGAGAGCGTCGTCGATGGACTGGTCAGCGAGATCCTGGTCGCGGAAGACAACGACACCGCGCTGGGCAACAAGGAGAGCGAGCTCGTCGCGGCCGGCGGCGTCGAGCTGGGAGATCTGGACACCGCGGACCTCAGAGCCGAACTTGGGGGTCAGACGCTTGACCGAGGCGTCCTTGAGGAGGTTGGGCAATGCGGGGTCGGCGCGGGTGCCGGGGTCGACAAAGTCAAACTTGGTGAGGGGTTCATGGTGCTCGTTGGTGTCCCATGTGGGGAGGTACTTGGGGTAGGAGGCGTGAACGAAGGCGTCGCCGGAGAGCACGAGACGGCCGGTTTCGTCCTTCTCGACGGTGGTGCTGTCGTCGCGGGTCTTGCGGAAGGTCGACGCGGCGATGGACTGGATGGTGGAGAAGGAGTTTGACATTGTGGTCGACGGGAGGGATGTGGAGTGGAGGAGGAGGATATGAAAGGGTATAGGAGGGGGAGCGGGGGTATAATATATATATATATATATATATATATACAAGTATACTGCTGTATCAAAGTGCACGGCCACGATGTGCAACTAACTGTGCCCAGGGTCGAGCAATTGTGCAACTGCCCCCCCAGTTGACGCTGGACCAGCTTCGCCACATTTGCATCAGATAAAAACCACGTCTGCCCGGCCGTTTGCGACGTGTATTACGCCAGCATTGCAGGCATTGCAGGCACTTCGGACACCGCTCAGGCTGATCCACGGCCTTCGAGTCCGCGATAACGGGCGATAATCACCCAGCCTGCGTCCAACATCCATGACGTGCTCGCGCGCACGAAGCACGCGCCTGCCTGTTTGGGACGCTTGTGCGATGGCGACATCGCGCGCACTCGCACGTGACGCGCTCGTCGACTGCTCGACGACAGCCTTTCTTCACGCTTTTTACGGTGTTTACGGTGCTTTTTTATTTATTTTTTTTGATTGTTGGGAGCTGTTGAATTGTCAGTTATGTATATTTTACTGCTCTCTACGGTGTTTTGCGCGGTTCTTGGGGCTGCGGAGGTGGTTTCTACGCGGATCGGGCCTGCGGAAACTCGTCCCGGCACTGGAGAGTCTCTTCACCGCCTCGTTCGCTGCCCCGCCTTGTTCTTCTCGGCCATGTCTAGTATGATACATATCGCGACATAATTCCACAATTGTTTGCACCTAATGATAATTGCAAAATATACCATATTCGTGAATTTAAAGCGCAATTTCTCGCGTGCTGTACAGTACAGGTTCTCTCGTGATTGATGATACCATACTTTATACGTTAAGCTACACCGTCGTTCGCCGGACTGTGGCTCGGTTCGACATCGCCACGATTGCGTGCTCGACGTGCTCTTTTGACCGAACCGATCGATCGTTCGAACAATATCCACCACGTTCCGGCACTTTTACATACTGTATATATAGCACTGCGCCTACAATTGCAACACTCGATATTCACATGAGATCTAAAATTGATTTTGAAGAATAAGAACTATATTACATCTTTGAAATTCCCACCCTAGAAACTCTTCTTCTCAGCCTCCACACCAACCTCTATCGGCGCCTCAGGGTTCTCGTCAATGTCATACGAATTGATCGCACGAGTGTCAATCACTTCGCTGTCAGCGTACACCGGAACATCGACATAGCTGTGGTTGTCGGGCCAGAAGCGGCAGACAACGTAGTACGAGAGCGCCGCCGAGCCAAAGCCGTAAAAGTACGCGAGATCGTACAGGTGCTGAACACCGGGGATCACGTGGATGCTCGAGTTGACAGTGGGGATGAAGCCGGGCAACAGAGGAACCCAGCCGACGAAGAAAGCAAGGAACGCGCGCCAGTTGATGCCGAGCTTGTTGTACCGGTAGATACCGTTCTTGTTGTACATCTCCCACACGTCGTACTTGCGCTTGTGCACAAAGTAAAAATCAGACACAAGGATACCAGCAATGGGACCAAGCCACACAGAGTAGCCCGACATGAAAGCAAGGAACGAAGCAGCAGACGAAAGAACGTTCCACGGAGTGAGCGCCCACGAGCCAAGGAACGAAATGATGAGCTGACCACGGCGGATGTTGATATACTTGGGGAACAAGCACACGAGATCGTTAGCAGCGGAAACCGAGTTGGCGGCAATGTTGACACCGATCTGCGAAATCAAAAAGAAGAAAGCGCAGAAAAACGCAGCAGCACGGCCTCCATGCGAAGTCCAGTGGTCGAAGAACTGAAGGGGATCCCAAACGGTAGCACCCCACAGAATCTGAGCACCAGAAGCCATGACGACACCCAAGAAGGAAACAATGCAACCAGTGGAAGCAAGAACGACCGCAGAGATGATGGCCGAGTTGTTGGACTTGGCGTAGCGAGTGAAATCAGGAGCGTTGACGGCAAGAGTGGCCCACGAGCCCATGTTGGAGTACATACCAGCCATGAAAGCCCATCCGTACGCAGAGCCGGAAATAGTGGTCGAGGGGGGAAGCGCCCAGAGATCGCCACCGACGTCCTTGACGCGCTGGACGGTCCAGCCAAAGACGGCAAAAGCAACGATGGGGGTGGTGATGGACTTGATGGTGAAGAGATGGCGAAGTTGGTGGATACTGCAAAAGTGCAGAGGCAGCACGAGAATGAAGTAGATGACGTACGAAGTCATGAGCTGGGTGTCGATGTTGGCGTTGGCGGCCATGTGGTTGGGCAAGCGGCGGAAGCGGGGCCAGATGGCGTAGAGCATGGTGCGCACGCACTCAGCACCGGTGTAGACGTTGATACCGTACCAGAAGAGACCGACGATGCAGCGCATAAGAATCATGAGGTAGGCAAAGTAGTAGCCGAAGGAGGCACGGGCCTGGATGGAGAAGTTGACGTGGTATGTGGAGCCAAAGACACCGTTGAAGACAATGACGATACCGATGAGAAGCTGAGCGAAGGTGATGCACAGCAGGGAGTCACGCCATGAGAGACCGACCTCCATGAGCGAGGCGGCGTTACGGAAACCGGAGGGCGAGAAGTTGTCACTGATCCAGTACATGATGTAGTTGTGAGTGCGCCATGTTCGCTTGCTGATGGGGACAGGGTCGAGATCTGTGCGGAGTTTGTTAGTTGCAAGTTTATCGACGGGAGCGAAGAGGTTACGTACCAGAGTTGGAGTTTGTCGAGCCGTTTGCGGAGTCGATCTGGATCTTTTTGTTGAGGCGCGACCAGAAGCCGCCGGTGGACTCGTGCGATCCGCTGGGAATGGACTTGTTTTCGAGAGACATCGCGACAGGGACCGACAGGGACCGACAGGGACCGACAGGGACGAGGGAGGGGAGACGGATGGATAATACGAGTGAACAAGTAGGTCGGGGGGAGACGGAGCAAGAGTCTTTATATAAGCCGGGTCGGCGGCGAGAGCGTGCGATATTTTGCGGAGCAAGTTGCTCGGTGCCGTCGTCGGTGCGGAGGAACAGACCACGTGCAGTTACACCGTGCTATCGTGTGTGTCACCGTGTGTCACCGTGTGCCACCGTGTGTCACGAGCCCGGTAGAAGCGTAGCGAGATAACGAAGCGCGACACGGACACGGGCGGAAAATGACTCGCAGAAAACGAGGTCTCGCCAATGCGTAAACTGCCGTAAACTGCCGTAAACTGCCGTAAACTGCGTGTACAGCGGGCTAAGGACAGCGGAGAAAGGCTACGACGACGACAAACGGCGCGCTCGACAAGACAGGGCGATTGCGGGCGGCCTGTCGTCGGCGGCCGACAACTTTAAGCGCCCCCGAGCGACGTTGCAAGAGCTTATACACTGTCGCGCAAGTGCTTGTCGCGGCCGGGCGGACACGTCAACGCCACCGCCGAGTCATCGCGGGATATTCGGCACCGATCTACGACGGCGAACAAAGCGCTGACGACGGCGCGGCGCGGGCAGCGCGGGCAGCGCGGGCAGCGCTGGTGATTACATACCCGGTCTGTGTGCGCTATCGGAGTCTATCGCGGAGGTCACAGCGAGGAGGAGGCCCCGGTCACCGCTTCGATAGTGGTTGTTATCGGTGATGGAGGGCGCTCGGCCGGCTCGACCGACTCGATGACCGCACGGCCGACTCGAACACCGGCCCCGCGAGTTCACAGAGCCCCTGACCGCGGTGGCCGGCGCGGAATTGCAGCACGATGATACAAGCGGCGCGAGAGGCGCGCGAGAGGCGCCAGATGTTGTGCACGTCGGCGGCCGAAAGTGGCACCAAAAGGGCCGATGGTGGCGTCGAAGGTGGCTTTTTTGGCGTCGTCGAGAGGGCGCTGTTCAGCCCGCGTCGAGACAAAGTGTCTGTGGCGCTCCGCGGAAGGCCGAGTCCGGCGATGTACATCCATCGTGGCCGCGCAGTCCAGGAACGGGCGGATCGGGCTGTTATCGGTATCGGAAAAGTGCTTTGGGCCCCACCACGCCGGTCTGAGCAGGTCTAAGCAGGTCTGAGCAGGTCTGACCTTCTGTTCGCAGTCGAGATAGAGCCGAGCTGAGTTTTTATTAACGCCAAACTATCAACAGAGTTTTCTGCTCCTGCAACCGAGTCGCACTAGAAAAGCTTAACTACCGATGGCGAGGCATTTTCGACCGTAAACTACGCACTACTTCCGGCTAAGTATGGGTATTATCCATCCCTGCATTATTTATCACTATTCTCTTTAATCTCTTTTCTCTTTTCTCTTTCAAGCTTCGAGTTCGCCGTACTCCGATTGACCGTTCATGTGCATCTAATTACTCGTATATATGTAGAGGCGACCCTGGCGGCTGGGCGACTCGCGATGCGACTCGCGATGCGTGCCGCGATGCGTAGCGGACACAAGACAGGAGTCGGCAAATGTAGATCCGCGAGCAGCTCTCTTCTTCACTTTGCCACTGTACTGTGACAATGTCTCCAATAAAGATCTTCATGTGAATGAATCTGTTCGAGGCGTAATAGCTTGAACTTCTTCATACAATACAGCCGTGATGCCTCGTCAATGTAAGCAAAGAGGGTTCTGTACCACCGCTTTCCGAACATCGTCATCTTCAATTCAATTTAACATAAACACATCCACTGTGTAGACAACGCAGTCCAACTACGCCAACTACGCACTCAATCACCGATACTCACAACACTCTCCCTCATAAATGCGGATATCTCTCAAGTCTCATCTTCCGCCACAAGCACGGCGCACTCCACCTGTCTCCTTCTTCACCACCTCCTACACCTCCTGCATTCCGCTATTAGCCGCCCACAACCTCTCCCACAATCGAGATCACTTCCGCCATGCTGCGTCCTGTAAGCGCCATGATCGACACGTACCTGCAAGGTCATTCACCAGCGCCTCTGGAATTTTTGGCAAAAACAAGACCAAGAACAAGACCGCAAAAGTGTCCTCCTACAAACAGCGCCGTCCGTCTCCTCTCGTGAACTTGGTCTGGCCCACCGCTCCTCTCATCCCCGACGAAGCTGACCGACGTCGCGCAAACCGCATCCGCAGAATGGAAAAACTGAACTCGCAGCAAATCCAAGGACTCAATCCAAACTTGACTGTCCAGGAGCTCGTGTCCTGGGCTAGCGACGCAACATCTGCCAGAGCGCCAGTCATAAAAGCCAACGCCGCAAACTTCAAAATATCAGACGCTTTGACGACTTACTTGAGGAAATCGGGCTGGACAATTGATCTGGTCGCGGCCGCGCCAACACAAATGATGACGACGACGCCGACGACCGGCGACGCAAAAAAGACAACCGGTCGACTAGCACAGACCTTCCGATTCCTGTCTTTCCAGGACTGCTTCTGGTTCGTGGCGCGGCTATCACAATTGGTTGAAATCCACGAATATTACCCGCAAATCGAATGGACAGGCACTACTGTCTCCGTTTACCTTGCTACATTCGACGGCGAACGCGAACCGACAGAGCCGGATATGCACTGTTTCATCTCCAGACAAGACACCGACTTTGCAGCATACATTAACAACCTGGTCGAGGAGCTCAACTTTGGCAAAGATCTACGGAAAGATTTGGAAAACTCGAAAGATGGACTAAAGATGGAACATGGGCTGAAGCGTATAGGCGCGCGTCTGGAGTCGAGTATAGAGAACGCGATAAACTCGCAGGATGAGGTCATACTTTCACAGCTTGTCAAGAATGTTTTGGCGCTAAAGATTTCATAATGTGCTTATGGGTTAATGTATATGCAACGGTTAAGAGTTCACTGTAGTATCGTCAAAACGACATGTAAGATCCGGGGTATATATAGACTCATCTTACCCTAACCGTACTAGTATGTACATCTCGAAATGCACCCACCGCCCGGCCTTCACAACCAGACGCAATCACTCACAATCACAATGAGACCACACCCAATACTCAGGCAACTTATTTGGAGCCGGTGTTCAGCACGAAAAGCAAGTGTGCCGTGCAGCTTTGCGTCTCGCCAGTACAGCACGACTCCGACTGACTCAAGTCCTTTCGCCGCACTCAAAATCGACCTTTTGAAAGACGACAATCCGTCGTTCAAACACGCATCCAAACCAGATCTTTTACATTTCACATCGAATAAGTGGAAAGCCACAACCGCACAAGTCACTGAAGACAATGACGCGACGGTGACTGCACTTGAGAAAACTTTCCGGTTCTCGTCGTTTGAAGAAGCGTTCTTGTTCATGACAAAGCTTGCGTTCTACGCTTCACGCAACAATCATCACCCGCGAATGTACAATTTCTGGAGAAACGTGTCAATACGACTCGGATCACACGGCGCTCCAAAATCAGGCGAGCTGTACGTGTCTAATGCGGATCTGCTCATGGCTCTCGAGGCAGAAAGTATAGCAGCTACGATCAAAGCAGAAGAGAAAACAGGACAACAGCAATCTCTGCAGAGTCTACTATACAAAAATAAATGATTATAGTGATACAACGATGAACTCAAATCTGTCATCAAGATGTGGACGCCGTGGGTAACTGTGACCGATGCTGAGGATATGATTCGCACGAGATTGCTTCTGCGCCAGCGAGAAGCGCGCCGACGTCCACGCGACGGTAGAATGAAATGTGTGCAAGCGGCTCCCAGTGATGAGCCACATAGTTGTCCGTGATCCATATAAACTGTGTAGGTACGAACGTGCTGTTGGTAAAGTTGAACGCCGCAAGTTGACCGACGGCGGTGATTATTGGTGCGCCAGGCCATTCGGTTTCAATGTCTGGTGCGATCCGCTCAACATGTCGGAGGTCCTCCACAATCACCGAAAACTCCCCGCGCGGAACGTTTTGGTCTCCTGTGAGCTTGATGACCTCAAGTCGAGTTGGTGTAGGCTGGTGGAACAAAACGAACTCGCCGCCATGGGCATCGTAATCGCCGATCCAAAGACCACGTAAAGGATGCTTTGCATCGGGTGTGTATAGTTCTGCTGGTATACGCCCGACAGTCTCGATGCGATCGGTGGCTTCACTTGCGAACGGCAGCCCGGGGGGTACGCGAGTGCGTAGTCGAAACACATGTGTCGAAGCTGCTTCATCCGGTATCCGCAACGGCGGAGTGCCTTTGGGCGCTGCTGTCCGTGCTCTTTCAGGCGCTGGAATGCGTGTTGTTGGCCACAGATCCATTTGCGGATACGGGACGTTTTCATTCAAGATGGCGCGCGCCCGCATAAACGACACCAGCGCACCAGTGGACGACTCAGCCATACGTACTTCTCCAGCTGCGTCGTATTTTGAATCGGCTGAAAACGCAATGATTGGCGCATTCGGACACGCGACAAGTGGTGAAAACGGTGATATCCGCACACTTGGATCCCGAGACCAAAGCCGAAGCCACGGTCGTTGCCGACGCTGTCCTCCTCGGTGTTCGTCGTCATCGTCATCGTCGTCGTCGTTGTTGTTGTTGTTGTTGTTGTTGATCCCATGAAGGTTGCCCGGCTGGGATGCTGGATGAGGACCAAAGAAGCCGTCAAGCTCACGCGCTTCAAGACGACCGGTAAGTGGGTTGTATCGTGAAATAAAGACGGATCCGTAGAATCGTCGGCTGCCTTGCCAAATGCCCGGGGTGAACCAAGCAAAATGGCGAAGGGCGGTTGCGAGGGCACGGTAGGACTCGTACGGAGCTGGAGGTTTGATCGTTGTTGTTGTGATCATGCCAAAAGTTGTGAGCGGAGAAACAGGAGACTCGTAAATCGGAGCAGAAACAACGCGCCAGATGGCGTCGCGGGAGATCAGGAGATGGCGCAGACTGCGACAGGTCGCGAGCAGGCTGAAAAGAGACTCGAGATCGAGATAGCAAAACACCTCCGCCACAAGCTCAATCGGCAGCCGCAGCAGCGGTGCTGAAAATTGTGAATCCATGGCAATTGGAGATGGCGACAAAAACAAGTTGGTCGAATGGGGAATTGAGATAACCTACGAAGAGACTCGATATCTGGTTCTGACTATCGTGTTTCGTCGTATCGTGCGGCGCGCAGGGTGGGAGCTCGAACTTGCTTGTACAGCGATCGATTTAAGCAACTGTTATTGCACTTCTCTATGAAGTCGTGCATTTTCTAACTCAATATCAGCCAGAGCTCATGGAGGTCCCACAGCCGTCTATATAACTATACGACTCTACCGCCGACGCCGCCTCGAGAGCGCGACGAGGCCAATTGACACGGCTGGCGTAGACCACGACACAAACGCCACGTAAATGCTTACAACTGTGCGGCGCATTCGTGCGCGGACATGTGCGAGCTCTCGTGCGCGTGCGCGCGTCATCGGTGCGGCGCTCGCACACGTTATACTTTTTGATTTCTCCCACGAGTTCTTCAATTTCTCCGCTGTTCTGGATTCTAGATCCACAGCTTCCAGCATAAAGTATACACCGTCGATGGCTGATCTCGGTGTGTTTTCCAGTGCGATTGCGGCAGAAGCGCTGGACGAGCTTGTGAGCGAGCTTGCAGACTCGATGAGCGCGGTGCTCCATGCCATGCCGCCGATAACCAGAACCGAGTCGCGGCGCAAAATGCTCGCTGCGCGACTCCAGCAGCCGGGTCAGGAGCATCTCGGGCTTACGATGAGACCGGCGTACACGTACACGGCTCCGACTGGCGAAGAAGATGGTGTGTATGTGGCAGTGGAGGTTGGGGGATCAACGCTGCGGGTAGGAATCGTGCGGTTCAGTGGCGAGACAAAGCGCGGAGAACGAGAACTGGCATATGTTGTTCGCGAGCCTATCGACGAAGGCGTGCGCAGTCTGGACGGGCGCAGCTTTTTTAGGTGGATTGCGAGCAATCTGCAAGCTGCACTGCATGCCAATATGACCATGTTTCCCGGGTCCGGCGAGATCTCACTGGGCTTGACGTGGAGTTTTCCAATAGAGTACGTGCGACTGATCCGCTGTGCATGCGTTCGCTGCAAAGCTAACAACCATGACAGACAAAACGGCGTGGACAGCGGCAAGATACAGAAAATGGGCAAAGGGTTTGCGTCGATGTTTGGCGAGATCGTGAACTGGGATCTGAAGGAGGCAGTAGAGACGGCTTGCCGCGAAGTCGCCGGCGACAACGGGTTGGCTAGTCGGGTGGTACTGCGTGCAGTCGTGAACGATGCTGTTGCGACACTTTTGGCGCAGCTACAGCAGGATTCACGCACAGTGGTTGGCTTGATTGTCGGAACTGGGCTGAACGCTTCAGTGCGCGTGTCCCCGGAGATTTTGGACGAGCGATACGACGACAACAGCAGCAACGGCAAAAAGAAGGAAAACAGGTGTATTGTTCTCAACACCGAGCTGTCTCTGTTTGGTGAAGGCGGCAAACTGAAGCGGTCGCGATGGGACCACGCAGTGGACGCAGCGAACGAGGTACCGGGTTTCCAGCCCCTGGAGCAGATGTGCTCGGGACGGTACATGCCGGAAATTGCGCGGCGGGTCATTGTCGACACGGTGTTTGGCGGGGCGAGCGAGTCACTGCCGCGGGGGTTGGAGACGCAGTACGGGCTGAAAGCGGAGACGATGTCTGCGGTTGAGAACGCGCTGGACGCGGGGTTTGCGCGGCAGGTGCTGGCGGCGCGGCACCCGGGGGCGGACAAGTTATCGTTGAGCAAAGTGCGGTTCATGCAGGCGGCGTTTGGGGCGGTTTCGCGGCGAGGGGCGGCGATAGTGGCGGCGGCGCTGGCGGCGGTGATCGAGACTGCGATCGAGGAGGCGAGCGTGCAGACCGGGGACCGCGGCGACGGGGCGGTGATTGTGGTGGCCGCGGCGGGAGGAGTTTTGGAGCACTACGGCGGGTTCCGGCAGCGGGTGCAGGAGTTTGTGCAGCTGCTGGAGCGCCGGCGACGGACGACGCGGCGACGGGTGGCGCTGCGGGAGGCGCGGGAGAGCGGGCTGCTGGGGGCTGCGGTGGCTGCTGCGGCGAACCGGAACGGGGTCTGACTGGGGAAATGGGCTATCCGGGGGTCGGGGGTCGCGGGATCGTTAGAAGGGGGTGTGTGGGGGGGGGGGGGGGGGGGGGGGGGGGGG
>JANIWG010000008.1:0-182335 GCA_030705025.1 Myxozyma udenii
CCCCCCCCCCCCCCCCCCCCCCCCCCCCCCCCCCCCCCCCCCCCCCCCCCCCCCCCCCCCCCCCCCCCCGCGACCTTCCGCTCCGCTCCTGCTCCTCTCCTTTCCAGACGCGTCTCGAGGCGTCTCTGGCTCTGTCGTTCAGCCCTGCGGCACTGCCGCCGCCGCCGCCATGTCGCGCCAGCAGCCGCCGCCCGAGCTCCCGTCAGCGAGCCCCCCCGCGGGCCCCCCCGGCGCGCCCTCTGCTGTCCCCGCCATGCCCGCCATGCCCGCGTCGCTCCAGATGCTGTACCCCGACCAGCTTGACCACGGCCTTTTCCACCCGTTCCAGCAGCAGCAGCAGGAGTACTTTGACCCCGGCGCGTTTGCTGTGAGTGACATGTACACGCCACAGCAGCACGCGCAGCTCCCGCAGCACCCGCTCCCCTTCACAGCGCCCGTCGACTCCGTCCTCGCCTTCTCCGCCCAGAACTTTGCCTCGTCGCCTGATCTCTCGTCATACCAGTCGCCCGTCTCCATGTCCACGCCGTCCTTCATCCACGAATCGATCCCCGCCTCGTCAATCTCAATGAGCTTGCCTCCAGATTCAATATCCGCCAGCACGCCACCCTTTGCGTTGCCCGACAACGTTTACACCGCACCTCTTCGTCCGCCAATCCCTCGCTCACAGTCCGACAACGCGCCGCCGAATCGACAGCATCCGCCTCTTTCCTCCGCCCACTCGTTCTCATCCATCCCCACTTCCGCCTCAGCCCACATTCCTCAGTCCTTGCCAGCTACCATCCCCACGTCCGCTCCGATAGCGACTTTGGCGACTCCCGCGCCAGAACCTGCCGTATCTGCGCAAGCACCTGCGCAAGCACCTGCGCCTGCATCTACTTCTGCGACTCCCTCTGCCGCCACCACAACAACATCAAGTGCCGCCACTCAACCAAAGACCGGCACCCAAAAGCCCGCAGGTCAGCAGAAAATCGTCCGTGTACGCTCAGGCTGCTGGACCTGCAAGGCTCGGCGTCGCAAGTGCGATGAGACCAAGCCATTCTGCACAAACTGTGTCAAGAACAACCGCACATGCGAGGGCTACGATTTGCGACTGTCATTCGACGTTGACGACTCACGCCATCGTGGCTCTGGTTTGCATTTCAACGGCAAGGGAAGACCTGTCGTTGGATTTCGAAGACGGCCGCGATTACGCGAGTCTCTAGCTGCGCGCGCTGGTGCCACGCCGTCAACATCCTCAGCTATATCGCCATCGAACGGCTCACCGGTCGACGTCTCTATTCTCACGCCTGAATCGACTGCAACCCTGATCGACGCTTCATCTGCTGGTGTGCGTCCTGCACCAGGCAAGGAGCTCAAATTCGTTGTTCAGTGCGGCTACGACCCTGTGAAGCGACCGAAAGAGAAGCGGGCGAGAAAGGCAAAGAAAGAGCCGGAACGGGTGCCGGACCCGGGGCCGGACCCGGAGCCGGAACCGAAAGTTGAGCCTGGATCTGAGTCAACCCTGCCGCCAGCAGCCAGCTTTCCCGCATCTTCCTTGATCCCCAACAATGTGAACCTGGCGAATACACCAGCCCTGTCAGCATCATCGTCTTCAGTTACTCCCAATGTTCAGACGCCATTGGCGTCTCAAAGCTACATGCAACCTGATTTTTCACATACTTCGCATCTGCCTCCACAGAGATCTGACAGCTTCAATGCTGCATACATCAAGCAAGAGCCGGATGTATTTCCCGAGTCTCTGGTTGAGTGGCCATCTGACTCGCTTGCCAATCACGTTCCCACTATGGACGGCTCGAATATATATTCAGATATGTCTCTACAAGCATCCCAGCAACTACTACCAGGACCTGCGCCTTCAAAACTACCGCCATCGGTAAACTTATCAATGATGAACCAGTTTTCTTCGGACCCTCAGTCGGTCAAAATGGCGTCGCCGTCCGAGCAGCCTGCGATGGCGTCAGGTGATACATCTCCTGGCGTGGGTCGTGATCCTGGAATGTTTTGGAATGTCAATACGGATGAGCAAGAGTTGATGCAATATTACTTCACCGATGCCGCGCCTATGCTTGATCCAGGACGGCCACCGTCAAACCAACGAAGTAACTTTCCATCACCTCACTTCGATCCCACGCACCCTGCGTGCAACACGTTTAATTGAATATCTCTATATATATAGAATAGTTTCATGATATGAATTGGGTAATTTTTTGTCAAAGGTTTAATTTTGTTTCAATAAATATGGTGGTGCTTATATTGTACACATGTAGCGAAATTATCTCGAGAATTGGTGCGTACGCGGTGTGTGATTGTAAGGGATAGGTGTTTATATGCGGCTATAAAGCGATGCATGATGCCGCGACGATGCGCGGATCCGCGATTGTGCAGCATGCATTTCGTACGTGTGTGGATTCTCGAGACAGATCACTTGTAGTTACTTGTACTACTGTGAATATGTATCTTTTCACACGGTAAAGAGTGCTTGCAAGCTTTGAAGATCGGTACATGGGTGTATACGGCCTAACCTCGGAGACCCATGAACTCGTGAAAAGTTACGTATTTCTTTAGATCTTGCTCGATTGCACGCAAGCTTCAGCGCGAAACGCGCTTTTTCGGGCAGATTGAGCTATTCAAATAGTAAAGAAACTGAACCGCTGGTATCTAAAGCGTTTGGAAGACTTCAAAGTCTCATGGTCTGTCTGTTCTCTTTTTAAGAAGCGTACGTTAGCGCGAAACTAGTTGAACTTTGCTGGCTCCTTTTTTTCGGTCCTCCAAGATGTGCACGGCCGTGCGAGTGCAGACGGTCAGTTTGAAATTGGGTAAGATTTGAACGATGGATGGAGCGATGTATACCAGCTGCAGTAAACATGACTGTATGGGCTATTCATGACAGCGGTGTTTTGTTTTATATATGTGGCAAGCACGACTTCGCGATCGTGAGCAAAGTCGGAATGTTCGCGCATTAAACCCAACACTTTTTTCTTCGTCTCTACTGGAGCTGCGAGGATGAGAGTAGATTTGTATGTACAAGCTCGTGACTATATTCTAGAGTAAAAAAGCTCCGACATATGATTGATAGCTCGCTTGTCCGACGATCTGCGTATATCTGAGCCAATCGGGAGTTTCGATGATCGCCTGAGCAATGTCCACCTACGCCGCTGAACGAATGGCGAGTTGATGTCATGACTATAAGTAACAATGTATAGGTGCGCGAGGGATATGCTGCATTGTATGTACAGCTCTCTATGAGGACGGTGGAGGAAGATCCGACTCGAGTTTTTAGCTTTTACGCACAATCGGTGCACAGAGCGCACGAAAGTGCTCGGATCACGCAGCTGAAATTGCGTGTGGCTGATTAACATTTTATTGCAACTGAAAACGACCAGTAACTACAGTACATCTTATGGCAGCAGCATATACAGCGACAGTTTGTTGAAAGAAAAAGATACTCGCGTTAACTAAGAGCACAGTTTACAAAACTATGATTTTCGGACATAGGCTTGAAAGAAAGATGATCTAGCGTCGGGCCGACACGCCAACGGGTGTAAAATCACGTTCCCAAACGCTCAAGGAGCTCGTGCGCCAAATCCGAAAAGTATCGTGACTATTTCATTTCATAAACTACATATATATATACACAATAATAGCACACGTCGTGCACGTCTTTGCGGTTCAAAAAAAAAAAAAAAAGCGCCGGCCGGTTCACGACTTCGACGCCGCTCGACGAAGGCGCGCATGAGCCGCACGTGGAGGGCGGGCCCCGCCCGTGAAATTCGCGCACTATAAAAAAGCATATTTTAGTTATACAGTGCGTGAGTTTTGCCAAGCCAGCAAAACCTCGTACTAAAGTTGGCTTTAATTTCGGAACAAATCTGGCACAAAGTTATCGGGCGTACATATATATATATATATATATATATTATGTACGACTACGATCAATCCGGCCCACCGCACCCGCGCACAGGTTATCGGGGGACGCGATCAAGCTCGTCATACATATAACTGATGCAGAAGAATATAAAGAACGAACACCATTTGAGAATCGAATACTGCGTGCTGACCGAGACAAAATCTGGACTAGGTACATACAATCTAGAGTCTCCAACTGACTCGGTCGAGTATATAGTAAGCGAGACACGCTACGACTAAAATCTCGCTGCTCGCATTGCAGTACTGCAATTTTTTGCTGTTCTGTCTCATCCCCCGCAGTCGATTGATCAGTGGCGATATGTACGACGTGCGCGCAAAATGCATGTCCACATATGTATTTGTTGAGTTAGCGTGTCTTTGAACGTACCTTTTTACCTTTGCTATACAGGTTCTCATTAAGCATCACTGCTCAGGCTGTTCCACATCATCTTCCACATGCTTACCCCCCGGGCTAAACAGCAAACGAGCTTTACCTTTGCAGATAGTTAGTCCTGTTTATATTACGCAGTTTTCTGATCACAGATGCCAAATGCCAAACTGCCAAAAAAAAGCTTGACTTCTCGGCGATCCGGCCGCTTGTTTGAATCGCCTTTAACTCTTTCTTCAGCTCTAGCTATCGTGATTCACCCGAGGGCGTTTATGTGCACAAAATGCTCAAAGAATCGATTAAAACCGATGCGAGCATTGAAGACAAGCTTGCCATTTGTGCGCCGTCGACCGTTCAACAGTTGACATCGTTTTCTTTTGCATTCATAAGGGCACTTGGATGAACGTCCCTGTAAAGATGGCGTGATATGCGTGCGTCAAAAAAGCTCTTCAAGTTGGGGTAATAAAGTGTAGAGTTTGGCGAATCTCGATGTGCACGCTGCGAGAAACGTGTCAGCGCACTTTGGTTGTAGCGACTTGCTACATAAACAAGTGTAGCGTTATTGAATTTCGCAAAGCTGCTGAGACTAGGGGCTCATGCGAGAACAGTGCTGGTATTGATGCTGGAAAATGTTTTAACATCTTTGGAGAGAACGTTGTCACTGAAGTGTCCAGCTCGTCGAGTTCAGATTGTCTGTAGTTTGTCATGTCTCGATCCCTTGGTCACGAGTCATTGCTATGTAGTTAACCAACTCAAACGCTTGAATCAGATAGGTGAGGCGTGGTGTATAAACTGGCACGTACCTGACACCAACCAGAGACATCGAGCTAGTAAAGTCGAAAAGCGGTACGTGAACGTGAATGCAGGAACCTCAGCTGCACGCCTCCGTCAGGCCATCGACTAAGCACCTAAAATGAGATCGAAGAAAGCACATATAAATCTAGTGAGTAATCCTCCAAAACACCAGCGCAACAGAACCAAATGCGCTTTCGCCGCAAAAAGTGGGACGCTATATGTGTATAGCTTGCAGCGATCTCGCGCGCGTGCGCTTCGCTTCGAGAACGCCTCTCAGCCGCATTTCGCGAATTTCACACGCCTCGAGAACTTTGGCGCTCAGAAAATAAAGTTGGCAGTGTCACGGACTAAAAAAGTAAACTGTGAGCAAATATTTCAAGTTGCGTTTCATCTGCACATATGATATTTATGTACTAAAATACAGACATGTGTTTAATGCAAGTGTGGATCGCTGGCCGGTCATCCCAAGCGGGCGGCAGCTTTATGCCGTAACGAACTACACATACACTGACGATGTTTTACAAACCCCATGTGTAACCACAGTGAGTGTGCAGATCTCCACCCTCTATATACAGCCTCGCACAAAGCACACAAAGCTCCCGCGCGTATACAATAGCCTCCGTATACAGCCAGGCATTTGCTATACATCGGGATCGATCCGCCTGAAATTCGCGAGGGTTTGGCCGAGTGTGCGTGTCTCGATCACACGCCGCTACCGTTCGTACCAGAGATCTGTTATGTGGCTTCGGGTTGACCTGTGAGTGTATCGTCTCCAAATGATTAGCGGTGCGGTAACTTCGTTAGTACATAGCAAAGCTTCAGTTCGTCTCGGAAATCGCTACATGACTGATGACTGATGCTGTTTCCCAATTACTTTGTACAAATGCGTGCTTCTGTCGACGAATCACTTAGAATACCAGAACCGCACTTTGTCATCCAGTTCACACGGCCTCCTATAGCGCACAACCCACAAACTATCTCATAAACTTAAGATCTGCAAAGCTGGAGACTTTTCGTTCGTGTGCATCCATCTCGTATGGTCCTCGGCCTTGTCAAACTTCATTCGTTTTCACACTCATCAAGCTCTAATCCGTAGCACATGATTCCAAACCCAGCCTTAATTTGTGGTAGAGGTGTTCATCAGCTTACAGATCGATCGGATGTACGCTCTACTACTGCACTTGCTATCAACCACATCGTCACCGTATTCTTGATCACTTTGCAATTTTATCCCCATACTCATCGTCGCATACCGCTTCCTCCATCTCGACTCGTGCTCTTCTTTTCGTAAACCTATACAGCTAAAACACTCTATAAACCAACAACTTCCAACCTCACGCGCGTGTGACGCGTGCACATCGCGTCCAAAAACGCGCGGCGCGTCTCGACGCGTATAGTGACGCACCTAACCCTCGTGATATCCAGCATGTTAACTCCGCGCAGCTTTCGTCGCGTCGAGATAACATCTACGTTTTTGAATACAAGCCGTACCACCTCGCTCACTTTTCGTACAGTGTTTTTTTTCAAATTAAGCTGTGGACCGGGAGTGCAGAGATAAGGATTTCAATCAAGTAAAGCGGAACGCGTGGGTGGACTGCCGAAACAACGATCGCCCAAAGTTTTGCGCGTCGACAGTACGCGTTTTTGCTCATCGCAGCCGTTGTATCAGCTTCGCTTTTATGACCTTTGCGCGTTTCGTGCTGATCGGACACTCGCCCTTTTTCCGCTCTTCTTTAGTATCACTGCGTGATATCACGCTTTATCATCAAACTTCCAGCACTCAATTCACGAGGCTCGCTCACGGATCAGTGAATCTGCAAAGTCAACTTCCAAAGAGATTCGCGAATCACAGAGTTTTACGCGTCATGACTAGCAGGAATCCTATCAAAGAGCAGCAAACTCTCAAGTACGTTACACCTATTACCACACGGCATGTTTTTACTAATACTGGGAAAGTCGCTTTTTTGGCTCAGATGGGCCGAAGAGAAAAAAACAATCCAAACTCGCGCTTGGGGGATCGAAACCTCAACAACCAAAGGACTCAGCCGACGCTGTTCCTCCGCTGTCTGCCACCCCGGTTTCATCTCCGTCTTCAAGTTTATCAATCGAAAAGGGTGATGCGGCGCTCGAATCGCCAGCATCTTTGTCGTCGCCACCTCCAGCAATAATGTCGTCGTCGCCGGCGAAACGAAAGAAAGGAGGACGCGGAAGTGCGAGTGGGAGTGAGTCTGATGCGTCTGCCTCTGGGAAGGCACGGAAACGACGGACGAAGAAAAAGGCCATGGATTTGAAGGAGGAAGTCAAGAATGAACTTGCGTCTGATGCTAGTGAAAGTAAGAGTGAGGAAGCTGTGAGTACCGCAAATGAAAAAGACAGCGACAGCGACGCTTTGTCTTCTGATGAAGAACCTGTGAGTGATAAAGAAGATATTGAGGAGGAACTTGAGCTTGCCAAGAAAGAGGTTACAAAAGCTGCAAAGTCCGCGTGGCCTGCTGGGTCACCAGTGCCGTACGCTGCTCTTTGCGCCACGTTTGAGAAAATCGAAGCGACTACGAAGCGGTTGGAAATCATTGCTTATTGCTCTGCGTTTTTTCAGGAAGTTATTCTGTTGACTCCTGCCTCGCTCTTGCTTATAATCTACCTGTTTATCAACCGGCTTGGACCTGACTACGAAGGTATCGAGATCGGCCTAGGTGAATCGATTCTTCTCAAAGCAATCGGTGAGTCCACTGGACGCAGCGCTGCGCAATTGAAGGCAGACTACCAACGTACTGGTGATCTTGGTACTGTTGCTCGGGATTCGCGATCAAACCAGCCGACGATGTTCAAGCCACGTCCGTTGACTGCCGAATCAGTATTTAAGAATCTACGCGAAATAGCGCTGGTAACAGGGAATCAAAGTCAAGCCAAGAAAATCGGCGTGATTAATCGAATGTTGACTGCGTGTCAAGGAAACGAGGCAAAGTTTCTCGTGCGCAGTTTAGAAGGCAAATTGCGGATCCATCTTGCGGAAAAGACGGTGCTCACTGCACTTGCGCAGGCGGTTGTGTCTACGGAGCAACGCATGGGAAAACCCTCGATCACTGCGCCGGAAGCAGAAGATTTATTGCGCGCAGTGTACAGCGAGATGCCGTCGTATGATTTGATTGTTCCTGCGATGCTCAAGCACGGGATCAAGAATCTTCGGGAATCATGTGCACTTACACCTGGAGTCCCGTTGAAACCTATGCTCGCGAAGCCGACGCGTAGTATCACGGAGGTTTTGGACAGATTTAATGACCAGCCGTTTACGTGTGAATACAAATACGACGGTGAGCGAGCACAGATTCATTACGTAGCTTCGCAGGATGGGAAAGACGCGGTGATGAAAGTGTATTCTCGTAATTCAGAGGATATGTCGTCAAAGTACCCTGATGTCATGGGCTCGATCGCTCGGTTTATCACGTCTGAAACCACCAGCTTTGTATTGGATTGTGAAGCGGTGGCGTGGGATCGGGAGAATAAAAAGATTCTTCCATTCCAAGTGTTGTCGACTCGGAAACGCAAAGATGTACAAGAAAGCGATATCAAAGTACGAGTATGTGTTTTTGCGTTTGATCTTTTGTACTATAACGGCCAAAGTCTTTTGCAACATTCACTTCGAGAACGCCGTGAAGTATTGCATAAAGGATTCGAAGCAGTTGAAGGCGAGTTTGCGTTTGCAATGTATCGCGATGGAAGTACGACAGAGGAGATGCAAGAGTTTTTGGAACAGAGTGTGCGTGATAGTTGTGAGGGATTGATGGTGAAAATGTTGGATGGTAGTGAGAGCGGATATGAGCCAAGTAAACGCAGTCGCAATTGGCTAAAGGTGTGTCTTCTTTTTTTTTTGTATCTTTCAGTGACGTGCGGGACTGACAGTGTGATTTACAGTTGAAAAAGGATTACTTGTCTGGTGTTGGCGATTCATTGGATTTGGTGGTGATTGGTGCGTATCACGGACGAGGAAAACGAACGAATTGGTACGGCGCGTTCTTGCTCGCGTGTTATAATCCAGATTCACAAGGTGTGTTGAATTTGTTATTTCTCCTGCATCGTGCGGATTCTCAACTAACTCGTGTGAACGCAGAGTATGAAACAATTTGCAAGATCGGAACCGGTTTTTCCGAGGAAGTTTTGGATACGTTTTACAAAACACTTTCGAAAACAGTGATACCGAGTCCACGATCCTACTACTCCTATTCTCACAAGCAAACCGAGAACGGGACATCATCATCAAGTACAAGTGGAATGCCAGATGTATGGTTCGAACCCACGATGGTATGGGAAGTTCTTGCGGCTGATTTGTCATTGTCACCTGTATATCGTGCCGCCATTAATGAGGTCGGATTGGCAAAAGGTGTGTCGCTGCGCTTTCCGAGATTCGTGAGAGTGAGAGAGGATAAAGCTCCAGAAGACGCAACGTCGTCGGAGCAGGTGGCCGACTTTTATCGCGCTCAGGCGTCAACTGGCGGTGCTGGTGGTGACGGCGGAATGGATGATTATTGAAGTTTGTACGATATGAATTGGGCTAGTAGTGTGTTAAATAACATTTACATGTGTATGTTTATATATACAAGACTTTACGTTTTTTTATTCCCATAGAACTACATACTAAGCAGACAAGGAGAAAAAAAAAAAGACAGCTGTATCATGTATATTGTAAGGATCAAAAACAAGAAATACGACATGAACATTCAAAGATAAAAGAAAAGCCTAAATCAGGCGCGGAACATTGCAGGATTCAAAAGAGATACAACATAAGAGATAAATAAAAAAAAAGAACATGGACATGTTTTCTTGATCGTACGCGTACACGCTTAGAAGCACTTGCGGTGGACAATGGAAGGTCCAGACTCGTCGTACTCCTGCTTTGAGATCCACATCTGCTGGAAGGTGCTGAGGGAGGCAAGAATGGAACCACCGATCCAGACGGAGTACTTCCGCTCGGGGGGAGCGATGATCTTGACCTTCATGGACGAAGGAGCAAGAGCTGTGATCTCCTTCTGCATACGGTCGGCAATGCCGGGGTACATGGTGGTACCACCGGACATGACGATGTTGCCATAGAGATCCTTACGGACATCAAGATCGCACTTGATGATGGAGTTGAAGGTGGTCTCGTGGATACCAGCAGCCTCAAGACCAAGGACGGAGGGATGGAAGAGAGCCTCGGGAGTGCGGAAGCGCTCGTTGCCGATGGTGATGACCTGACCGTCAGGAAGCTCGTAGGACTTCTCGAGGCTGGAGCTCTGGGCAGCGGTCTGGAGCTCCTGCTCAAAGTCAAGGGCGACGTAGCAAAGCTTCTCCTTGATGTCACGGACAATCTCACGCTCGGCGGTGGTGCTGAAGCTGTAGCCTCGCTCGGCGAGGATCTTCATGAGGTAGTCAGTAAGATCACGGCCAGCCATGTCGACACGGAGAATGGCGTGGGGGAGAGTGAAGCCCTCGTAGATGGGGACGACGTGGGTGACACCGTCACCGGAATCGAGAACGATACCGGTGGTACGGCCGGAGGCGTAGAGGGAGAGGACGGCCTGGATGGAGACGTAGAACGCGGGGGCGTTGAAGGTCTCGAAGACGATCTGGGTCATCTTCTCACGGTTAGACTTGGGGTTGATGGGGGCCTCGGTGAGCAGGACGGGGTGCTCCTCGGGAGCGACTCGCAGCTCGTTGTAGAAAGTGTGATGCCAGATCTTCTCCATGTCGTCCCAGTTGGTGACGATACCGTGCTCGATGGGGTATCTCAGAGTGAGGATACCACGCTTCGACTGTGCCTCATCACCGACGTAGGAGTCCTTCTGGCCCATACCGACCATGATGCCTGGAGGGGAGAGTTAAGTCAGCCAATTTGGATGGAAAGGATCGAAAAAAATGCGATCCATCTAATATTACGTACCCTGATGACGGGGGCGACCGACAATGGAGGGGAAGACGGCGCGGGGAGCGTCGTCACCGGCGAAACCAGCCTTGCACATGCCGGAGCCATTGTCGATGACGAGCTAGAAAAAAAGAGTCAGCGGTTGATCCAGGGAGAAGTACAAAGCCAGAAAAGTGCGAGACTTCCAAGCCCGGAACTGCGGCAGATCGGCGGTGGACGATGCAGGGGCAGGAAGGGCAGGGAAGTCAGGCGAAGAACAGGGGCGGCGGCGGATATGGGCTGACGGGGGGGTACGTACGGCGGCGACTTCCTGGTCTAAATGCGAAGAAAACAAAGAGTCAGTAAGAGGACGCACAAAGTACACAGACGCTGCCGGCGGACGATTGCGCGTGCGGGACGTGATGGCGGCGGCGGGGGGCGGATCGCTGAGGGAGAGCAGCAGCGGGACCGACACCCGCGCGCCGCGAATCAGAGCGCAGCACCGGCCGCAATCGCACGGGCGACGCGGCGGCGGGACAGCGGCGGAATTAGAGGATCACGTACATTCCATGGCTGATGTGAGAAAGCGGGATGGGGCGAAGTGGGATGCGGGTGGGGGGATGAAAGAGGGGCGGGTGCTGAGGGAAGCTGCAGAAGGAGGCGGCGGAGAGAAGAAGAGCGCGCGGGAAGGAAAAGGACGAAGGACACGGCGCGGCCGCAGCACTAGCAACTCCCCTAACCCTCGATATGGTCAGCCACCGCGTGCCCACGTCTGCGCCCGTGCCCGCGGCTGCGCGCGCCGCGTGTGTTTACTCCACTAGCTCCGCCTGAGCCGCGTCATCTTCCTCCAGCCTTTTTCGTCGCCCCTGATCCACGAACTTGACGTACTAATAATATATTCACAAAACTATGTAAACATAAAACATATACACAGCACTCGGCGCACACGCGACGATTCGAAAACAAAAAAAAAAAGAAAACACAAAAAAAAACACTGCTCGCATGCTAACCATGAATCCTCGCCGCCCTATATACTCCTCGTTCTAAAACCCAGCCGTACGTACAAACCAACAATTCCTCCTATACTGTAACACGTTCCTTCATTCTTCCATTGTTCGTCGACCCTTAATGCTCGACATCCTCCCACTGGCGGCCATGCACACACATCAGGTCCTCGACCGTGGGCACCTTGCCGCTGGTAAAGTAGCCAGAGTGGATCTTGGCGTCAATCTCCACCCGCGAGTCCTCGGGAATCATATCCTCGGGAATAGGCACACGTTCCCGGATCTCAATGCCCTGGCTCACAATCGCGTCATACTTCATGTTGGACATCGACAGCATCCGGTCGATCTTCGTCACGCCCAAAAAGTGCAGGATATCCGGCATCAGAGCCTGGAAACGCATGTCCTTCACACCAGCAATGTTCTCCGTGCGCTTGAAGTACTCCGCGGCACTATCTCCCATGCGCTTGCGCGCATTGTACACAAGGTACTTGGTGACCTCACCCAAAGCGCGACCTTCCTTGCGGAAGTACACGACAATACCACAGCCGCCGGCCTGCGCCTCCTTCACGGCCTCAACAATACCAAAGATCAGGTACGGACGGCAAGTGCAAATATCACTGCCAAAGACGTCACTGCCGTTGCACTCGTCGTGAACACGGAGAGCAAGACGCGAGTTGGCATCAGCAGCCTTGGCTGGGTCGCCGAAAATGTAGGCAGTAAGACCGCCAATCGGGGGAAGGAAGACCTTGATGTCCGGACGGGTGATCAACTCGGGGTACGAACCGCCAGTCTCCTCAAACAAAGCTCGGCGGAGAGTTCCCTCATCGATGCCAAAACGCTCAGCAACACCGGGAAGGTACCAGACGGGCTCGGCAGCGACCTTGGTGACAGCCAAATCGCCCTTGTCGTTGATCACAATCTTGCCATCAACCTTGAGGTTGCCCTTGCGGACCTCCTCCTCGAGATCGACAAGAGTGAGATGTGCCTTGGTCACAGCCATGGACGGGCGGACCTCGATTCCGTGGTCAAGATAGTCCTTAAACAGCCACGGGGCCATGTGTCCGAACGGGTCGATCGACACAATCTTCTTGGGGTCGCCCCACTGAGGGAACGGGCCAATCTGAACAGGGGGCTCGGCGTTGGAAAAGTCGGCCTTGTGGTTCACGTCGAGTTCGCTGATAGCAACTGCGAGGGCGTGGTAGATGCCGTAGGGGCCAGAGTGGCAGCCGAGAGCGTTGCGCTTGCCGAAAGTCGGCTGGTGGTGCGACACAACAACGGGACCGCGGGCGCGGGGGTCGGCGGCGCCCCAGACAAGGGGAATGGGGTGGATGCCGGCCTGGCCGGGGTAGGTAGTGAGCACAATGCGGCCATTGTTCCTGCGTGTGTTAGCATTCCAGCAAAATTGAAACAAAGTTGGAAAAACAGGCAAAACATACTTCTTGGCGACGGTCTTGCCGGAGTCAGCGTCGAACTCGGGCGAAACAGGGGGGCTGACAACCGCGGCAGCGGGCTTGATGGGGGCAGCGGCCTCGGGAGCGATGGTGGAGGCGATGGCGGAGGCGGCCTGGACGTCGTCGAGACGCTTTTCGATGGACTCGATGGCGGAGGCGGTGTCGATGGAGGAGCTGGAGATCTGGCGAGCAGCGGTTAGCAAACAGAGAAAAAAAAAAAAAAAACAAAAGCGACAGACGCAGGGGAAAAGAAGGTGTGCACGCGCCCGCACGCGACAGCAGAAGAAAAAAATAAGGTGCGCCACAGACACCCGCGCGGACGCACGAGTGTCAGCAGACGCGGTACAAACACCGCAAAAAACACGAAACGGGCAAACGCAACACAGACGTACACACTGAACGCAGAGAACGAGACGGATCCAAACTGAAAGGGGTTCCCCCTCCAGGACGGACAGTCAAGCTCTACAGAGAACAGATGGGTGCGTGCAGGGAGTGCAGACGCTTACTTTTTCAGAAAGTGACTTATAGTCGCTCTGCAGGGCCTGCAGGGAGGCGAGGATCTGCGCGAGCGCAGCGGAGACGTCGGACGACATGGTTCAGATGGAGATAGATAGAGAGAGAGAGAGAGAGAGAGAGAGAGATAGAGATAGAGAGAAGAGAGCTGAGAATACAGACGTATATAGCACAGCAGACGCAAATACCGCCACAGAAACGCAAAGAATACACGCACTGCAGACACGGACGACGGTCGAGAGAGGAGAGAAGAAGGAAAGGAGACGGAAGGAAGAGCAGGGGGGCGGGCAGGCGTATTTATATTCAGCGCGCGCGGGCGCGGCGGCTGCGGCGTGCGCAGCGTGTGCGCCACGCGTGCGAGTCGCGCGCGCCTATTGCGCCGGCGGCTGCGGCCCGCATGCGGCCCGTTGCGGCAAATAGACTCAGGCCACATCTCTGATATCGGCTGCGATATCGTGCTCTGCCAGCGGGCTGCTACTGGTCCAGTGGGTGTCAGTGGGTGTCAGCGGGTGCCAGGTGGGTGCCGGGAGTTGCCAGCTGTCTGCTAGTAGCTGCTAGTAGCTGCTAGTGGCTGCTAGTGGTTTATTAGACGTCTTTCAATGGCTTTCCAGCAGCTGCCAGCGTCTGTAAAATTCACTTCGTGGACTGTCCGCTTCACCTCCTTCTCGTCGAATCTGTCGTCATGCCATCCGCATGCGTATCGCCGCAGCATCTCCTCATGACTCGCTTCCGCCACGCTTCGAGACCGCCGTCTCCGGCCCAAGGTTTCATTTCCCGCTGATAGGCCGCCGCCGCCCGCCGCCTTCCGCGCCACCCACGCAATCGTTCGCACCGCCGCACAGAGCACCCCTGGCGCAGGCGCACCTGTCCCCAGAACTGCGCGTCAGCACTGCGCGTCTCGTACCGCACTTGGCTGGCGCTGGCCGCGACCGGAGGAGCTTCGATCTCGAGACTTTTGTGCGCACAATTCTCATCTCCGCGCGCCCTGATCTGCCCCGCATCCATCTGTTCCTCCGCCATGTCCGACGCGGGCTACGACAACTACTCTGGCCGCGGCTACAAGCGCAGAAGAAGTATGTTCCACCTCTCGTAGCTCACCGCTCGCCTGCTAACTCCCCCTCCCAGACAGCAATGGCTCTCCAGAGTACAAACGCCCACGCGAGGCACGCACCCCTGCCCCGCCTTTGCCCCGCTTCCGCAAGCTCTTCACCTCTCTCGGCGAGCCTGTACGTCCTCCATGCTTTCTTGACCAGTTCTACACTGACGCCTTTTTCAAGTCCCGCTTCCAACTGCTAAATAGCATCACCCACTGCGCCGAGAACTTTGCAAATCAGTCGTTCGAAGATGATCCAGAGTCCCTCGAGAATCTCTTCACCATCTTTGAAAACATGTACGTCCTCCATCCCGTTCCAAGTTAACTCCTCTTCACCCACATTTTCTCACACTTCAGTGCGCTTGAACAACCCGCCAAGATGTTCTCCGTCGCAATCACCCTGCTCGGAACCAACTCCCAGGCCCCCGAGAAAGGCGCTGCCTTGCTCAGCCATCTCACTACCCGTCTCCAGCGAGCCATCGATAACGGCGAGTGGACTTCAGTCAAACTGCTGTTCCGATTTCTGCTTTTTTTGCGGCCCATGATATCCGACTCATCGTCCCTTTTCGACTTTCTTGATCTCCTCCTCCAAAAGGCAATTGATCTGAACAACGCTTCTGATTCGCGCAATGTTCGTCCACTCTCTCCTCCCCTTCCTTTCTCCCGCTTCTGATCTAACATCTTCCCAGGTTGCTGCAGAGCACGCCTACAAGTTTGTTCTTCTCACGCTTCCTTACATTGCCATCTCGACCGACAAAGACCCTCAAAAGGAGAAGGCGGATCAACTATTGGAAAAGGCAAAGACCTACGGCTACGTTGTTCCAAAGTCGGAGGTGCTTCTTACGTCATTCATGGACTCGGATGCGCCTTATAAAGTGCAGGACTCCATCGAACTTTTGCTCCTCCAGCTCGACAATCTTAAAGAGGATGACTGGGTCCTCCCCATCGTTCCTGACTTCTCCTCTGTCTTTCCGGCTACAATGGATACTCACGCAATCACTCCCTTGTCTGTGCCCGAAACTCTTTGCTCATCCGAGAAAATCACTTCTCCCGAGGTCTTTCTTCGTTTCTTCATCAACCCGCAAGTGGAGACGACGCCTCCACCTTTTTCGATTCTCTCAACCGTTTTGCGCGACCTTTTAACCGACACAATCGACAACCTAAGCTTCAACCGCCAGGAATGCGCCCGTCAGATCTTGTGGTTTGATTACTTCCTTCGCCCGAATCTCTTTGCGGAACGTGAGATATCTCTGGAAAAACTTTCTCAGCTCACATCCGGCTCAAAGTTCAAGTCGGAGGATATAATCATCGAAGCTGTTCTTTCTCGTCTTTTCCAGCTTCCCCATTGCCGCGAGAAACCAGTTTACTACCACGCATTGCTAATTGAAGCCTGTACGCTGTTACCCCACTCAATCGCTCCCGTCTTTGGTCGCGCCGTGCGCTTCCTGTATGCAAATCTAGACAAGTTCGACGTCCGCGTGGTCTACATCTTCACCGACTGGTTCTCTCACCATCTCAGCAATTTCGGATATACCTGGAAATGGCGTGAATGGCAAGATGACCTTGATTTGCACGAGCTCCATCCCAAACGTGTTTTCGTCCGTGAGCTCGTCGCCAAGGAACTTCGGCTTAGCTATCCACAGCGTGTTGTCGAAACTCTTCCTGTCGAGTTCAAAAAGCTTGTCGAAATTGACGACGAACCTCCCACGTTTAAATTTGCACTCGAAAGCAGACCCTACAGTGAATCCGCACGTGAACTCTTGCGCGTTTTGCGTGATCGCAAGGATGAGGACGAAATTGAGCGTGTCTTCCAGGCTATCCGGAAAGCGTGCAAGCAAGCTCGTCCTGGAGCTGGTGTTGAGGAAGCGTTTGCGGAGGATGATGCTGATTTCGACGAAGAGGCAGAAAGCACTGTGCGTATCATTTTTGTTGCCGCTATTGCGCATCTTGGATCACGTTCGTTGTCGCACGCTCGTAGTTGGATAGAACGCGGTCTGCCGGTTCTTAAGAAACTGTGTGATTCTCACGAAGGTGATTACAGCGCGAAGAAGGCGCAGCGTGATGCAGTTGGTGCGATTTTTGATTTCTGGGTTGGACACGAGGGCACAGCGGTACAGATTGTCAAACTTCTAATGACCTCCGGCGTCGTCACTCCGGCTAGTATCGTTGAGTGGGCACTCATGGATCTTGAGCCCAAGGCACTTGGTCGGATGTTTGTATGGGAACTAATTGGTGTCGCGATTACATATGCCAAACTTCAAATAACTCAACTTTCCAACGGCATGGATGACTCGGAACTCTCAAAGTTGAAAGAGTCACTTGATTCGATTTTCATCACGATTGTGCGTGAACTTTGCCGTCAAGTAGTTGACGATGACGATACTACTGCCGATACCGTGCGGTGGTCAAAGTGGTGGAAAGAGCGGTTCCTGCGTGCGATCTTACGCGAGTATCATGCGGACTACAGAAAACTTCAAGAGCCGTTGAAGAATCTTGGGTTAACCGATGATTTCACGTTAACAAACATCGAGCTCACCGCAGAGTTGTAAAGAAGAGAAGAAGTACACTGTTTATGTATGAATGTAGATCTAATTAGAAAAATACTTGTTGACTATTTTACAGATAAACTATTATGTACTCAAACCCATGCTGACTGTATAGAGATCAATACCGGGATCCCGAAAACGACTCTCGCGTATTCTTTTTCCTCGGCCATATCGAAGGCATTGTGATTTCCTGAAACCGAGGCTGTACGCATCGTTCAACGAACCATTTTCGAATCTGTGATTCAATGAGTTGTGCGAGTTTCGGTAGATTTTGTAGTCGCGACCGAGATCCTACGAGTGATTTTATTGACAGCTCGAGTCTATAATCCGGTGCAAAGCTAAACGTAAGTGATGTCCGTCGCTCGGATGTCGATGATGGCGGGCTTGGCTTGAATGAGATTGTCAGTTGTCCTGAAAATCGAACGACGGAAACGGAAAGAGAAACAGGGAGAACAGCGATCATTGGTGCGGGATAGTTCAGCAGTAATCGGGTATTAATTCCAAGCGTCATGCTATCTGCCAAGTCAACGTCTATTCGTGCTTCCTGCCACCTGTTAGCGTAACGAATGAATTATCGCATGCAATCACGTACAAGACGCCCTGGATCGTCCTCGCATTGGTAAATCTTGCAGTTGCTGAAAATAGGATACTCTTCGCCAATGTCAAGTTCCGTCACATGCACTGTATCCTAGTTCAAGTTAGCACCATACCCTCCTGCTCGTGACTGACTACTCTTCACGCACCAGAAAACTTGGTAACGAATCGCTATTCAGAATCTTATCCAGGCTATGCAAAATATTACTATCCATTCTCGCGTCCTCACGCAATTGCGCAATCGTCTGTGCAACAAGTACGTTCAGCCAATCCAACGGCTCAGCAGGATGCGTGTCAACGTTATAAAACGTCTTTGCAAGGATCGACCGTGCTGGCACAGCAGGAGATTGTCGTAAGATTGAGGATTGCTTCTTTTTTAATCGCTGTGCTGCCCCGCTATCAGTACCTTTTTTAGCGTCTGGACCGGTCGCAAAAATGAAAAAGCGAATGAATGTGAACAGAATTATAATCACGCTGAATTGTCCGAGCTATAAGTGTTAGCTAGGTGCATCTTGCTAATACAGTGTGATCTGTACCAGTAGTCCTTGAGTAAACGTGAAACTGCACCACTGTTAGCCACAATACATTCATGGACTTTTAGCATATCTACACGCACTTGGATTCAGGTTGCGTATGAGTCGTCTGAATCACCCTCCTCGGCGCCATCGCCGCCGACGCCGTCTCAATCGTTCGTAACACCGACACCGTCTCAGTGACGGTCACGACAGCCGGTACACCCATTTCCGGCTCAACCTCCATGATCAGTATCTTTCCAGTCCTTCTATAAATCCTCTCAAATTCAAATATAATACACTGTCATTCACTTTATGTGCATTTTAAACGCATACGAGGTAGAAAGTGTACGGACTGATGGCGATCCGGAGCGAAATGAACGACAGTCATGCATGCATGCGAGTATAGTGCGATGGCCGTCGACGCAATTGGGAGTTCGCGGTGTTCTACAAAACCAACCTTTTCAAAATGCCGGGAACAAATTTCACAACGCTACAATTACCTTGAATCGTCGATTCTCTTATATTCTTGCGCCATCTATTTTGAATCGTCAAGTTCAGCACACACACACACATCAGTTAAAATGGCTTTCACACTTTCTGAGGAGTCGAAGGTATGATTTCTGTTTAACTCTGATGATCGCAATCCGAGATGCAAGACACTAACAATCGCAGGAGCGCATCGTTCGTCTCTATGACGGCGCCCAGGTTGTCTTCAGATACGGCTACATTCCTCTCATCCTCTACCTCGGTACGCACTGACTGATCAAAGCATTTTTTGGTGATTGTCTAATTCAAACGCAGGCTGGTCGCAAACGACTCCCCGTCCCTCGCTGATAAGGTAACGTCTACTCGTTTCTTTTCATCGTTTTCACACGCTAACGCTCCACCAGCCTTTTCTCGCCCCTTCCCATGCGCACTTTCTAAATCACCAAAACATAACACACGTCACAACTGCCTGCACGACTTTCAATCAGTTCAGAATCCGACGAAGAATCATGAGGTTAACACGTTTTCGGATAGTCAAAATATGGAAGGAGAAAGCTGTGTAGTATGTTTTTATGGCGAATCTCTTCTCGTTTTAAAAGGCTTTCTATGTATATATCTATACGCAAATGATAACTGTATTTTATAATTTCAAAGCTGTTGCTGCTGTGGATGCGTTCGGTGGATTTGAATTACGGAATCGACTTGAAAGGTCGAGAATGCTCATCGGGATCTCTCAGCAGCAAGCTACAGCAGCACGAGCAAACTTCTACAAGTCAAAAATCCAATAAGTAAGACTTTGAGCACAAACAGCATTCCTTTATTCATCAGTCTCTGGTGTATGTCATCTACGCTTTGTTCGTGATGTCCTTGCAAGCTAGATCTTCGTCCATATATATATATTGAGTTGTTACCCCAACCCGCGAAAGTTTTGTATGTAAGTCCCACCTCATCAGTCCTCAAAATGTTACAGCACTCCACATCACACACACATACACTATTCCCAGTCGACCGAGGCGATCTGGTCGATTTGGAGGAATGGTTGACTCGAATGGACAAAAACGAAAACCGGCGTTTGCGCTTCCAGTAGAGGCTATAGCCGGTTTTACGTCCGGGTGCGTCACGACGTTGATTGTGCACCCGCTTGATCTGATCAAGGTTAGATTGCAAGGTGCGTACTGCGTGACATGAAGTTTCCGTATGGTTACAAATTTGGCTGATGTCTGATTTATAGTGGATAATGTGCACCGTAGTCCGCTTGGTGGTGTGGTGCAAGTCGTGCGTGGGCTACGACAGTCGCAACATCCGGTTCGTGAGGCGTATCGCGGATTGATACCGAATCTCGTCGGCAATACCGTTAGCTGGGGCTCCTACTTTTTCTGGTATGTTCGCATCCAGATTTTATTAGCGAGTATGGAGCTAACAGGAAGCGACAGGTACGAACTTATCAAGACAGAAGTAACGCGCTACCGCGGTACCGAACTCGGTTTCGGCGACTATCTCGCATCCGCAAGTTTATCAGGTTGCCTTACCGCGTTGATTTCAAATCCAATATGGGTGATCAAGACACGGATGCTTTCAACAAATTCAAACTATGCGGGTGCATACAGAGGCATGTTTGATGGTCTTGTGCAAATCGGACGAAACGAGGGGATTCGTGGGTTTTACAGAGGTTTCTTGCCAAGCTTGTTCGGCGTGTCGCATGGTGCTATACAGATCATGTTCTACGAGGAAATGAAGAGAATGTTCTTGCGACGGAATGAGTCGAATCAAGAGTTGGTGAGTAATGCTTCTGCATTGTGCCTGCGTGGGGAAATACTAACTGTGTCTAGTCGACAATGCAGTACATTATGTCTTCGGCAACATCTAAAGTCGGCGCGAGCTTAGTAACTTATCCATATCAAGTTGTGCGTTCACGTCTGCAGCGCTACGACGCGGACCACGTGTACTTATCCGCGCGAGACGTCGTGAGGAAGACAGCTGCCACAGAGGGTCTTCTTGGCTTTTACAAAGGGTATGCACTTCATCCCGTATGGCTGAGGCATAATAAAACTGACATTTTATAGTATTATTCCAAACTTGTTTCGTGTCGTACCAGCTACGTGCGTCACGTTCGTGGTATACGAGAACACGCGCTCATACATGCGCAAACTTGGCTTCTGATGACGCGGCGTGCGGTTTTTACATTCTCATTTTTCTTTTGCATTCGGCTGCGGGGTGGACGCAGTTATACAGTTGTACATATACCATTTTCTCATTTTTGTATTTTAGTTTTCGACTTTATGAATCATTCTGCATAGAATTGTGAAAGTGACTATATGGTCTTCGTACGTAACTGTTCAGTAGCGTATGACCGCTGGTGCACATACACTGTGTAACCCATACCCGATGCGTCGGCTCTTATTCGAAGTCCGCGCGCGCGGGACGCACGCTCCCCACAACAAAATGGAGACACCGCGAGAATCCCTTATAAGCACCACATATCTAGTCGATCGCTGTCAGCACGCGGGTGTAAACCGCACTTTGAAATTGAGTAAGCGTTTGGCTGCGTGGTACTCTGCACATACTGGCGTCGTCAGCGGGGAAACGCACGTCGGTTCACGAGGCGAGAACAACGCGTGACGCGAGGAGGCGGGATTGGGATTTACGTGGCGAGCGCGGCGAGCGCGGCGAGCAGAACGACGACAACGACGGCGACGGCAACGCGACGACGGACGACGACGCAGATGAAACAAAAGTGCACGCGATTTACGTGCTTCCCACGCATTTAACAAGCGTTGACGAATCTCGGATCGCGGACGGACTGCGGGAAGTGGTGACTACGCCATTGGGAAGCGATCATCTGCGCGATTCGGCGCAGAACGGTGCCCATCTCGGCAACGTGGAAGTGACGTCATATCTTGCGCGCGCAGATACAGTGGTCACGAATTTATCTAGCGTTGCTCGAGTGGAGATGGAGTTTCATCGACGGGGGATTACTGTTTTAAACAGACTTGCGATCCAGACATTGGGATTGAAACATGCAAAGAAGATCTGCGTCGTGAAGGCAGAATGGGCGTATAAGTCGATTGAAGCCGGCAGGTTGCTCGGACGTCAGCAATTCACACTTGCCAGATTTTACAGTGCAAACAGCGAGATGAGGACTCGATCAGCAGACACAATGGAAGCGGAGGCGGAAACGAAGGATGAAAACAGGTCGTCGCCGTCATCATCTGATACGAACACAGCGCACCAAGCCAAAAAACGTGGCCGTCCGCGAAAACACTCGACACCAATGAACGACACTGCGCCGCCATCTCCGGAGTTGACAGCCGCGTCATCAGATTCAGAAACGTCATTGCAACCGCGCAAGAAGCGAGGCCGTGCACGCTCGAGTACAGAGGAGGAGAAGGAACAGAAGCTTGATTATGGGGTTGACGAGCTATACTACCGCAAGCTTTCATGTGAAAGGCCGCATCCGTTGAATCCACCGAATAAAAAACTCGCTGATCAACTTGCCGCGATAAGGCATCTACGCGAGCTGGCGGCGAATCAAACTGGAGTGCGAGCGTACTCTTCTGCAATTGCATCGATACGGAGCTATCCGCGTAAGATCAAGGATGCCAAAGAGGTGCGGTTATTGCCGGGCTGTGGAGGCAAGATTGAGAAGCTCGTGACCGAGTTTTTGGAAACAGGGTCCATTGAAAGCGAGATATCAAAAGGGCGCACACCAGAAATGCAAGCCATTGAGCGACTTAGCAAAATATGGGGAGTTGGACCAGTTACTGCTGCAGAATGGGTACGGGATAAAGGGTGGACGCAGGTTAGCGACGTGAAGAAGCACGGATGGAATATACTGAATGAGTCGCAGCGCGCAGGCGTGTTACACTACGATGAGTTTTCGCAACAATTGACGCACAAGCAAGTGGGTGAGATTGGAAAGATCATTGAGGATGTTGCGCGTACAATCGATCCCGAGGTACAGGCTATTATATGTGGGTCATACCGTCGCGGTGAAACACATCATAAGGATGTCGATATTGTGCTAGGGTCGCCGAATCGTCGAGGAGGAAGTGGCGCGCATGCCGAATTATTGGAATTACTTGTACGTGCACTAGAGCAACGGAAGTACGTTAGCCAAGTACTGTTGGGTCGTAAAAATGACATGTTACTCGGACCTGAAAGACGCATGCTTGATCTATCGTTGGTGGTGTGGACAAACATACCCGAAAGCACAGAGTCATCGTTGAAGCACTACCGCGTCGACATTATCAGTGCAGACTGGGACATTATCGGGCCAGCTGTTGTGGGATGGACCGGCGGCACTACATTCGAACGTGACCTGCGTTTACACTTCAAGAACAGAGGGCTAAAGTTCACAAATGCCGGAATCGTCAATCGCAAGACTAATCAGGCCATTGACTATTCAGCAAACACGTGGCAGGAAGCAGAGCGCCGGGTGTTTAGTGATGCGGAGTTGCCATACTATGAACCGGAACTGCGAAATACGGGATAACTGTCGAGTGCATCGGTGAACTGGCACGTTGAGTGTGGTCCAGAGTGTTTTCCTGGAAAAGGAGTGCAGATCCAGAGATGCACGCGAAGTCGCGGCCCGCGATTAAACTCTGCTGCACGAGTATACACTCGTTCATGCAATACAGTTTCCTACAGTGCATGAGTATACATGTGTAACCTATATGTACAGTATATAATTGTAGCAAGTTATTTACACCGTTCCTACAAATCAAACCTACGATATATTATTTCATCTGCAGTATATAAGATGTTACTCGGCATACGGGCCGAGGACGACTCGCTGTCAGGCTGTCAGAAGTTTGACGCGTTCTGCAAATCGGCGCCGGCCGCCTGCATCTTTGGTGTGGAGATGATCGTGACGCGGCACCGTGCATGTGCATGCAAACGTAACGCCATATAAACGCGGCATCGAATATCAATTGAATTTTCTTCGGATGAAGATGGGATGGATATGCATGCATGCAAGGGGGATTCAGGCGCAAAGGCCATTCAGTTCAGTCAAGAGCTGCAAGCGAAGTTGAAATTGTGATTTTGAAAATGAAATTCAAAGCACGGTTTACAGAAATGCAAGCTGGAAATGCGCAGAGATACAACTGTATTCTACATAATTATATCATATCTTCTTTGTTGCATCAGTTGCGTTAATATTTATCGGACGCATATGTATGCAGCCAGTGACTACGGATCGGGTAGAATGAGTGCGGTGCGTTGCTGGTCAGCGCGCGATTTTACACTTGCTGCACTGGATGTGCGGGAGCATTTGGGCGTATACTGTTTAAACTCCAGATCCTTTTCCGTCGTAAACCCCGCGGAAATCGGCTCACCACACATAGTTATGGATATAGCCATCAACCGACAGAATACGGTCATGGGAATAAGGAAAAAGTGGCTGATGTGCCAAGGACTTTTTACAGCGTGCTTTAATGCGAAGAGCTGTACATGTATATATAGTGTCCAGTATAGCACGATTGTACTGACAGTCTGCATTAACCGACCTGCAGTCAACCTGCAGAAGCCTCGCACAGACTGGGCGGACAGCGCGCTGCCAGCAACCTAAAACGCATCGATGCATCGTCCATCAGCCGTTGAACTGCCCACCGAGTCCAGCACATCACTGCACGTTTCCAGCTCACCTCCCCTCCACGCACGCTTGAGAACCAAGCGATCTGAGCCCGGGCAACGCCCGTTTGGAAAATCTACAAGTATACTGCCATGGTTACGCGCGTAACACATTGCCACACATTACATGCTGATAAGCGCTGTGAACAAGTTCCAGACTTGATTGATCTACGATGTCAAAACTAGGCGGGTCTAACAGCAACCGCCCGTTTGTCTCTGACGGGCTGCCATAGAACTCAAAAGCAAGTATACATTACATGTCTTAAAACTCTCGCCAGCGATAAATCCTAATTACTGTAGATGTACCGCTGCAGCCACCAACGCACTCTGTCAATGTCCATCCGCCCGTTCGCCCGTCCGCCGAGATCCAGAAGGACGTATACACCGCATTTGGTTAAGGCCGTTATAGACGCGCGGGAACGTGGGGCCAGATCCCACGTGGTTGAGCTTACTGCGAGTTTTTAGCAACCAGCAAGGGGCCGTTGCCGTTGCCGTTAGCGCAAGGGTCCAGAGTTCACCTCGAACTGCTCGGGCCCCTGGGATTTATGTACAGAGAGCTTTCCCTTGAGCGCCGCGAAGTTACGTTTGAAGATAAAAAAAACTGGTCGAATTGAGTCGTCGAAAGATCGTACGATCGAGTGCCACCGCCATCATATCTTGGGTTATACGATTACAGGCGTTGCTCGAGCAAAGTGACAGCGGGTCGATAACGATCTCAACGTGGTGGTGCGCGCATATATTATACCACTCAGTTTGCCTAATCGGGCGCAAGCTTTTTCCCTTTGACGAGACCGCACTAGACGGCGCCTCGGTCGACCGGCCTCGCCGTGTATAAGCGGCGACCAGTAGCAGTACATCAAGATCCTGTAGCTTGTACAGCATCTCTTCGTATTCATGCTTGGATATTTAACTGAAAAAAACTACTGCATGTGCACGTACTGCACAAGTCATATGGTCATCGAGTATTATCGTCACGCCTTATCGCATTTATATAGCGATGCAGCGCAACGCAAACTACGCCATCTCCCACCTCTAAAACCCGACTCTTCATCAACAACGCGCCCGAGCTGAGAGGTCGGATCACATGTCACAAAAGCGAGCTGCTACCACAGGGAAGTCCCGCAGTTACGCATTTTTTTGTATGAAAAAGCAAGCTTGCTATAGCATGTCAGCTGCTTTATAGGGCCGGGCGGTGGTCGTGATCCCGGGATACAAAGTATATACAGATCACAGAAGGTGTGATTCAGATGCTGAACCAGCAGCTTGCCACTCACGCAGCCGTCTTAAGCACCGGTTGCAGAACCCGCGACTAAAGCTGCATCTGTATGCCGAGGTAAGTATATATACTTCGCGGCTCAGCCGCGCTGATACCTGGATCCCTTACTTTTTCTTTGTCTCGGAACACGGCTTATTCCACCAGCATGACGCTCGCACAACTTCGCAAGTTAATCGCGTGCAATATATGGCTGCCACGCGATCAGGGCACGACTTGCCAAGAGCGTCGAAGGGTCCTTTTCCCACACTGAACACGGCGACACCGCCTACTTTAAATGTTTAAAAAAAAGCGGAAGTCCGATTCTTATTGTCAGCAACCAGGAATAATTGCGCGGGCGCGTAGAGCATCCGCTTTTAAAGCCGATCGCCGGACGCAACAGCCGAACGGAGGATGCTTACCTCGACGGCACCATATGGTGAACATTGGTCTTCTTGGGCACTTCAAACCCCACGCTTTTGAGTCTAGATACCACAGTTGTCATTCCCCCGTCAAGACGAGTTATAGTCCGCGACCTTGTATGTTTGCTTGTATGTACGTAGCCATCGACAAAGTGATGATCGCGTTGCGTGTCGGCCAACATCAACATCCTCTGGCATCTACGAAGCTGATAATTGCAAGAAGTTAATATATCCGATACTCCGTATAAGGCAACACGCGAGACGACATAAAGAAACAAAGCAGTATAACAAAACGCCCTTTATATGATGCAGTCCAATAAAACAGTAACGCCGACATCGGCCAGAAAAGATGCAGTGATGAAAAAAAAAGACCCTCCCAAACCAGAAATCCATGCCGTGAAACCTCCCCCCGCCCACAACACCCCAGATCTCTCCCTAAATGCTCCACATATCAGGCGCGCTCTCAGCAGTTTCGGCGCAATTCACCCGTTCAAGAATCATGCGAGCCATCTCGTCAGCCTGCTCAGTTTCCACGTGGACCTCGTCAAGCTGCACCGAGTGCGTGCTCGCAGATCCCGGAGCAACATGCTCGCTCCGCATAGCCGCCACATCCAGGTCTGCTGCACTCATCTGTGCCGCCGGAGAAACAGGCATCGCGGAAGCAGGAGTACCAGTTGAGCTGGCAAGCGACGTCACCGAGGTAGCTGCCGTCACGGGCATCTCCGCCACGGGGGCCATGTCGACAAGGGGTGAGGGGATAGCATGCGGAACGTAGTCACGGGGACTAGCAACACTAACAGTCGGGCTTTGCGTCGCCGAAGCGGGGTGGTAAACACTGTCAACCTCAAAGAAGGTAGTGTCCTGCATGATGACAGGGGTTGTAGGTGCAGTCGCTGGCGCGGACAAGACCGAATATCCCAACGAAACACTCGAGACGGACGAGCGGTGTTCAAGCGGCGCGGAGGTTGGCGCGATGGTGCCGGGCATCCCCGGTGCGCTGATTGTCAGGCCGCCGGTCGCAGCGAGTGTGGAGACGATGATGTTGCCATTGCTCATGGTGCCAAAGTAGCTGCCGCTGGAGTTCGCAACCGGGGAAGGCGACGACGGCGAGACATGTCCATAGGCGTACTGACTCTGAGAGGAGGTCGGGGCGGTAGCGGCATTCGATGTCGACAGCGAGATCTCCGACTCTGGCGGCGGGGTAGCGACAGTGACGGAGGACACGTAGTCCATAAAGCTGGTTGCGGGCTGCGACTTGGGCAGAGTGAATCGGCGCTTGAGACGTTTGGTGAGCGAGCGCGTGAGCTGCGCGGCCGTCGTCTCAGGCGCAGCGGTGTCGGCGCCGCTCGAAGGCGTAGGAACGGACATCGAATGGGTGTCTTCAGGGTGCAGGGTGAGGGCGAACGACATGCAGTAGGATGGTGAAGAAGTGAAGGGAAAGACGAGGGAAGTGCGGGAGGCGGGGAGTGTGCGCGGGTGATGGATTTAATACCTGGCGGGGGGGCGAGCGCGGTCTCTTTGCCTCTCGAGGCGAGCTCGAGCGGGCAGTTGCGGCTGACGCGCGCGCACGCGGAGAAGTCGAGAGACTGGCGAGCGAGAGTGCACGCGCCCGTTACCAGGCTTGCCTTATAGTTTGTCTGCAGTTGTTCGCCTTCGTCCAACGTGCAGCGCTTCTGCAGGCGAGAGCGCTAAACGCGCGCTCGAGGCGCTCGACCACTCTCGAGATGGCCGCTGCATGGCCTGCAGCTGCGCGTTACGCCCGAGGGTCTTGAACTGTCCGCGGAGGACCCGACGTTATAACACTGGCCCTCTCGGTACCCGCGCACGCACTAGTACTACACGGTACTCTCCGCACTGTCAAACCCCATCGCAGCCAGACCGCAGCCGCCAGCGGCCGGCGGCTTTCGATGTGAAGACGACCGTTGCACATGGCTGTGGTATACGGCGTGCTAATGCTGCACGCCGCTGCGTCTGCATCTCGCCCGGATCGAGACGAACTCGTTTTGGGCGGTAGCCACAGCACTTAGCCCACTTCGGCGGTATTGCACGCGATGAAGAACTACCACGCGATCCGGTAAAGCGGACCGCCATATAGGTTTGCACGCGCGCAGCTTCAAATACATCCATCGCTAAACGGAGCTGAGAAGCCGCGAGGTCTGTTCATATGCGCCTAATCTTTGACATATTCTGCTGTATAATTGTATAACTGTGTATAACTGTGTACTGTGTTATGGCCGTGCTCCGTCTCATGCCCACCTCCACCTCCCCATATACGTAGATGATACATGTACTTCCAGGTTTCTGTACAAGCTGCAAGTTAATACACTGCAGAGTTATGTCCGTTTAAGCAAGCGAATCTGTCACTGGAGGCCGGTGTGCACTGGTCAAAGCGTCTTGTGTCTTTGTGATCCGGATACTTAAACCCCATAACAACCCTAAAATACGTGGCATTTTATATTCACACAAAACTACAGCAGCTAGCTCAAAGTCTATCGTGCTTCAAAATAGTTGTCTCTTTTTTTTTTAATGCTTGGCGTTATAATCGGTCTCCGGGGCTCCGAAGCGCTTCTGCAATCTTTATTCCTGCCCGTCGGAGAATTTGTGGCTTGTCTTGCCCGTCGGGGTTTAAAACCTACACTTTCTGAACCACGCACTTAGCTCAGCCGCACACAAAACGGCTCATTGGATGATGCAACGAAAAAAATAATTGTGTGCACATGCAAACGATTTTTAGGTGAGAACCGCAAAAAGTAAAAAAAACTGCAACGGCTTTCTCTTCCATTCTCGGTAAGTGATTACGCGCGAGCTCTGGTTTGAACCTCTCTCACAAGCTCAGCGCGATTTTGCTTCTCCATCAACAGTCAACTTGTATATAGTGTATGCTCGTTATCTTGTTACAGTAAAAGGTATTTGACGTGGTATATTTGATGATTGCTGCAAATGTTGGTTGTCGAGAATTGATCACGTGGTCAAATGCTTCATTTTCGTGATAATCATTAGCGCTATAGAATACAGCGTCAAAGAAGAGTCGGCTGGAGTCGGTTGTAACTTCACGACCTGTGTATGACAAAACTCGTGCCTTCTTTTACCTTATGGTGACCTCTTATGATCCAGCTAGTCGGTGCACTTGCAGATGCTTTTTACACATCAACAGAGAACACTCATTATGCTGATATATTTACCAACTAAGTACCTACAAAGTGTCTTCGTCAGCTGAATCAACCATATACGTACGAATCATAATTCGAAGGCATCTCGCGACGCCGCAATTCGGCGGACACCCGTCTACCCGTCTGCTGCACGCGGGATTTTCCGTATCCGCTGACGCTCTGCAACCGAGCACAAACACCTTAAACCCCCCCCCCCCCTGAGAACTTTTGTGTGCACGAGTTCGCGGCTCCAAAGTCAGTAAAAGATCAATTAAGCTCTGTGCGAACCACCTGGTACGACGCTTTGCCAAGCACCGGTCTATACTTAACCGTTGTTTGTCCCGTTCTGTCGATGAGCTGCTGTCTCACAGCTCGATATTGCATCTGAATGTATATATGCTGATATTGGCCACTTCAGCAGTTATATGTGGTCCCACTATATCAAAAATTCAAGTTATTCTGTCTTGCTTGAATGGCATTAGTACACAACTCATGTTCTGCAACGACTGTGTCCAGCCAAATCTCAAGATAAGATAAACCTGCTCGTAGGTCTACTGGTCCCCTCTGTGCTATATGCTCTGCGCATATGCCCATTTTGTGTATTAGCGCACGCATAACTCTTGCACAGAATCGACCGATTTTGAGAAGTGTGTCAGATGTAGCTGTAAGATATAAGGCATTTCCATACGTGCCGGCGTATAACCTACTCCAAATAGCCTTACGTGACAGCTTGCTTTTGTTGAATGTGTCCATCATTAACGCTTCTATCCGCAAAACAGTGCTCACTTCTGAGACGAAGCACCATATAGAGCAGTCGCGCAAATACAAAGAAAAAGTATAATCCATTTCAGGCCCATACATAGCACGCAATAGCTTGGCAATGAGAGAAAACGCACGAAACTCGTCGTATCCTGTCAAACTCACTTATGGACTGCATACGTAGATCGCATGTAAAGTGCATCCATACCAAGCTTAAGTACAGTTTGCACTGATCTCCTGTAACAAATCCATCGACTAGGCACAACCGGTCCTATCGAATCCATGACTGGCTATTCTAATTCCAGTACTTTTATCGCGGTTGATAAGACAGTCCAATTTTCACTCAAAAGATTGAACTGGTCGCAAGAAGCATATTCACAAGTATACATACCACAAAATGAGAAAGACGCCTTTACTTTCCACTTCTTTTCTTCGCATTCATGTTTTATCTGTCAGATCGAACATTTCACCGTCCAACGAGCTGCAACGAAGTACGAGAGCTTCTTCTTTGGAATCTTCTAAATGTTTTGACAGTTAGCTTGCTGGTTGCATCAGTCTTAAAACCTCCGAATCTTTATCTGTTGCTGTAAACTGATGAAAAAATGTCTGTACGATGCAAAATGTGCAAGCTGATCAAGCTGAAAGGAATCAAGTCCAGATTGCGCTTCACACAGGCTCCTAAGTATTGAACTGACAGAGGTCGGTGGCTGCAATAAAAACCTCAACATTGGCTCTAAGTAAAAAACTGGTCAATATGCATCAAGTATTATCCACCCCGCCGTACAGAGCGCCTGTTCAATGAAGTAGCCGCAAATGAAGCGCTGATACAGATCCGCATCCAGAGACTGTCGCGCATCTCTTTTGCCATACGTTTCAACAGAGATCGCGCACATTGTTCGCATCGTTAAAGATGGTTGAGGACTTGAAACAACTGAAGTAGAAGAACTGACGTTAGGGAGGCCAACACCACAATTGCCTTCGTAAATTCGCCTTTATAGAACATCCGTGCGAAAGAACGCGGTGATAGATCCTGCTGTACACGACGACAAGTAAACAACCAATTTGAGACCATTGCTACCCACCTGTAGCAGAAATGTTATCGTGTATATAATCTGTGGTTCATAGATATGTGTCACCACTGTAATTCGATGCATCCTGCGACATTGGCCAGCACTCCGGAACTTGGAACAAGCTGCGCTGTGCCACAATCCAAGCAGAAATCTTCCAAATAAAATGAAATCACTTAATTCTCAGCTCGTGCAAAACGTACTAGTGCTAATTCAAACACAATTCTCGACAAATTTCAGTCGACTGAAACATTTCAAGTGTGACAAAAATGAAGATCGAAAACGAAAGCCTCAATAAGCGCACGTTGCGCCGCTCGAGTCATGTCGCGACTGATTAAGGTTTTGACATCGTCCACGTCGAAATAGTCAACCCCGCCGCGAATCAACGCTCGAAATTGAGGCAACTTGCGAAGGTGGCTGCATACACACTTGATTTCAATATTCAAAAACCACTGTACGGCTTGATTGTTAAATTTATCATTTTGAAGCTCATTTGTTTTGATGTTTTGACTCTGATCGATTGCCCAGCGTTTGGCCAGTTGATTAACTCCCTGCACCCACTCTTAAGACACTTTGAAGGTCGGAAATTGGATTGTCTCACCATGAACAATAGATGATGCAACTCACGCATGATTTTGATGTTCATTTTTATTAAATTGTGGAGCGGTGAGCTGGAAGTGACTTGCAACTTACCGAAATACCATTCTCCAAAGTCCGCAGTTGCAATGCCATATTCTTCTTCGCGGCAGATGACAGGCTACTTGAGTAGAAAACTAAGCTCTGTGTACGTCTCAATGACTGCAAACATTGTGAGGTTTCTGTTATTTTGCTACCGCTGATCGTATGTGAAAGTTTGCGATGGTCCAATGAACTTACGCATATGCGAGCCTTGTGTGTCCCTCAAAAATGTGTGCTCAAAGAATACGAGTGAAGTGTATTTATGCATTGTCAACGAGAAGAGATACCAGTATCAGTCATTGAAATTACCAACTGAAAATTAGTATACCAGTTGGGATGCAGAAGAGTCGAAAATACATGGACTGCATCATGTGAACTGAACACTTCTTGGATAGTGATCTAATGTCCGACTTTGACTGTCCACGGGATCATACAAGAATGTGCTTTGTTCAGAACGGAAAAATTAGTTAGCACTTGCCTAATAGCGGCTGATATGAGACATTCTTCAAGTCCATTTCACTTTCTCAAGACTGGTTTACAGTCTGTTGGTTAAAGGTTGCAGTGTACTTATGGCTTCGATACCGATCAGGCTCAGTGGCTGGTGCGATGAATGCGCTGAAATATCAATCAGTGACTGATGGAAAGCAGAAATTGGCAATTGATCGGCCGATTCAAGAGCGTGACACAGTCATTTTTCTGTCTGGCAAATATAGCCAAGTTTTGAACTGGATCAAATAAATTGCATCATCCGGAAAGTCCAATCATAATTTTATCACTTGTCATTCAGACGCATGTGCAAAAAACGTGGTAGATGCTGCAAGGGTAGGTGCATGTGAGCGTGATACGATGACGGGAGGAAGAAAGGAGAAAGGAAGAGCAAGCGGGCTCACGTCCTCTTTTGTAGCGGTCGGTCAGATTTGCAAATGGGCTGACGCGTATGCTGTGTACCGCAAACAATACCTCATGCGTAGTTGGTGTAACCTCGCGGTTGCTCATTACGGCGAACGATGAATAGCTTAAAGAATCAAGGTTAAAAAAGAATTCATGCAAATCTGGAAAAAGAAAGACATGAAAAGGAGATTGAGCGCTAAAGAATTCTTCATGGACTTTTGCGCGCGTGCTACGGAATGGAGAGCGGCGAGGCCGTATATTACGATGCAATGATATTAAGCATCCGGCCACGTAGAACTAATTCTGAAATTTCAAAATAGTCATCTTTTTTCGTTTCGTCGCAGAATATCGGTGGCAACAACACTAGCAGTTACGAGAGCAAATGTTGCAAAATATTGCAAATGATTAAAATACATTATTATAATACATAGTCATGCCTCCCTCTAATTGCTCAACATCGACCCAATCACGCGTAGTATCTAAAGCACTCCAGTTAGCTGTTTTCAGCGCGACAAAAAGAAACGGAACATACAGCTCCAAACTCATTCCGTTATGAATCTCGTAATCTGCCAAAGTGATGTGATCCTTAAATGTAGTATATCTGGTTTTGCTTAGCTGGAAAGCCTAGTATCTTTATACGCGACAAACTAACCCTTTCTTCAGGACTGTGGTCACAATAGCAGTTAGTACTATGACTATAAAGAAGACGGAACAAATGAACTTACCGATTTTCTGGTGAGACGTGCCAATTTGGCTGGCTACTAGACGCTTGAAGTCGCCAACCGTGTCTTCCGGCAGGCACTAGATATGGGTAAGTCATTATCCTCAAAGCTGCGCGATGCAGATGCAAAGAACATGTCGGATCAAGTACGCAAGTCGCAAGCATACCTTAACGCGGATTTTCTTGCCGAGACTGTAATTAAGCAAGAAATCAGCAGCTTATCTCAAATTTGTGTCAGACGCACTTACCGATCGTTGCAAATAACCTCAATCATTGCGTGTATTCTGTGATATGGTTGATATTAGGCGGCGTAAGATCCGAAGAACCGTTTGGGACTTTCTTCGGCCGTGAGAATTGACCGGTGCGGCGATCCGGGCGTTCAAGTCGACACGATCCACAATTGGCGTCATTGAGCAGCGATTCCTCGAAATGGAAAGCTTCCTCACTGCAAAAGCTAACCACTGTAATCGGATATGGCGCAGCCTTTTTACTTTCAGTTACGGGATTATTCACATTCACCAATCTGCGGGAAAAGTAGCTACATCTCTGAATCACTTGCGATTCGGTGTCAGAGATGAGCGTAAAATCATCATATACAACTTATGTACTCTATATAACGAGACAAAGGAAAGGAACAAACACTCCACATGGGTACATATTAACACAGAATCGCAAGGAATGCAACCAAACAAACCAACAACGGTAAACGATCAATCACGTTCAATTGGGAACGTGAGCACGATGCGCATACAATGTACTTTTTTCAGCTTTACTCGTCAGCCTCCTCAGCAAGGAGCTTCTCGCACTCGAGAGCCGCCATGCAGCCAGTGCCGGCGGAAGTGATGGCCTGACGGTATCGCTTGTCCTGGACGTCGCCAGCAGCGAAGACACCGTGAACGCTGGTCTGAGCAGTGCCAGGCTTGGTGATGACGTATCCATCCTCGTCAGTCTCAAGCTGGCCCTTGACGATGGAAGTGGCCGGGATGTGGCCGATGGCGTAGAAGAGACCGTTCACAGCGAGCTCAGAGGTGGAGTCGTCAACAGTGGACTTGATGACAAGCGAGGTGAGGAGGCCGTTCTCACCCTTGGCCTCAACGGGGGCCTTGTTCCACAGAACCTCGACCTTGGGGTGGGCAAGCAGACGCTTGGCCATGATGTTGGAAGCGCGGAGCTTGTCGCGGCGAACAAGAACGTAGACCTTGGACGCGTACTTTGTGAGGAACATAGCCTCCTCAGCAGCGGAGTCACCACCGCCGACAACGACGAGAGGCTTGTTGCGGAAGATGGGAACGGCGCCGTCGCAGACAGCGCACGCGGAGATACCAGCCTGCCAGTAGGTCTCCTCACCGGGGATGTGCAGACGCTTGGCGGAGGCGCCAGTGGCGAGAATGATGGTGTCGGCAGTGTTGGGCTCGGCCTCCTCGTTGTCCTCGGTCCAGTACTTGAAAGGACGCGACGAGAGATCGACGCGGGAGATGGTCTCCGTGATGATCTCAGTGCCGAACTTCTCGGACTGGGCGCGCATGTTGTCCATGAGCTCGGCACCAAGGATGCCGTTGGGGAAACCGGGGAAGTTCTCGATCTCGGTGGTGGTGGTGAGCTGGCCACCGGCGGCAATGCCGTTGGCAAGCATGCCCTCGTAGAGGACGGGCTTGACCTCAGCGCGGGCAAGGTAAATGGCCGCGGTGTGGGCAGCGGGGCCGGAGCCTGTGAGACGCGAGTGTTAGCAGGTGAAATTCCACAATTGGACGATCGCAAATCAGTCAATCGGCATTGTCCACTAGAGACAGTGCCAATCGCGCAAGAAAGAACATACCAATGATGACGACGGGAGAGTGCATTGTAGATGATGTGGCGGAGTGTGAGAAGCTGGAGGTGTGCGAGGGCGCGACGGAGTTGTGCGGCGTGTAGATAAAGGACGAGGAAGTCAGAGCAGAGAGGGCACCGGCGGCAGAGCGGACGGAGGTGCGACGAAAGATGGCGGCAAACAGCTTGACGAAGAAGGGGGGAAATCAGAAAAAAAAGCAGCGGCGACGGCGGAGATGGCGATGGCGATGGCACTGACGACGACGACGACGAAGGCGAGACCGAGGCGGAGTGGATCGTGGCTTGGACAAACAAACGTCGGCTGGGGTCGAGGTCGGCGTTGGCGACAAGAGGCCAGGCGCCGTGCTGCAGAGTATATGGACAATCGGCGAGGGCCGGTAAGGGTTGCGGCGGTGTGGCGGTGCGGGCGGTGGCGGTGATAAGTCAGCGCCGGTGGAGCAGCTGTGCTTCTCGAACACTGCACAGTTTTTCCGGGCTGGTCCGGTTGCTGCAGTTTCGCTCCAACACGGGGCTCCCCGAGCTGTATTTATACTCTCCGAGACCGGCCGAGGACAGGGCCTCGAGCCCGCGGAGCTATGTTCGCGAACCCGGTGGAAGAAGCGGTGTGCACGTGACTGTGGCTCAGGGGGCCTCCAGGATTTCAAAGCGGGCGTGTGGCGCTGCCGGAGACTCGAGGCTAGACCCCGGGTTGGTTCCCAGAGCTGGTTTTCAGGTCGGTTCTGTTCCTGCAGGCGGGCTCCCAGGGGGACTCCATAGACAGATCGGCGCTGACTGATCCTCAGTGTCACACTCTTCTCAGTGTCCCAGGTCTCGATGTCGCTCATCGCCGGCCATCGCCGCCGTCTGCCGCGCTTCTCCGCCATCTCGTAATAGAATTACTGTACACAGTTGTCCAGTGCGTCTCAAGCCCCAGTCCTATAGACTCACTCTTGCTTATATACATTGCGCTCGAACACACACCCTATTACGCCATCAAAACTCAAACGTAATCCACGACGGCCACGCCAGTTCGTCTCGCACGATCGCCCTCAGCCGCTCCAACACAAACCGCTCGACCTTGCCCACGTTCTTCAGCACGGATCCCCCGGCCCCGTATGACCGACCCCCCGCTGAGTCGCCGATTTCGGACTCAACTTTAATGTTCCTGAGCACCTCAAAGTGTGTCGAACTTGGCAGTGCCCCGTTCGCACCTGTGGCGTTCGATCCTGGTGCCGATGCCTCTGACGACGATGATCCTGTGCCCCGAGTGTTCCCAGCCGCGCCACCCGCCATGCTAGCGCCTGACGTCGACCCACCACTGACGTCCGAAATAAAACTGCAGTGGATTCGCCGTGAGATGTACGTAACCACTGCCATCGCGTCAATCTCGAACCCTGTCACTGTCAGTCGTATTGGCAGGGACAGAAATCCAGGAGATGGGTAATTCAATCGCAGTACTGTCGTAATCACAATTCTTGCGTCGCCTTTGTACAGCACGTGCAGCAAAAACTGTATGTCCTCCTCCCGCACCGAGAATGGCGGCGGAAAGTCTTGCATGTGTCCATGAGAATGATGGTGGCCTGTGTGGTGGTGACCATGACGATGGTGGCGGCCGTGACTCCCGTGATGATGATGCCGTTCCGGATCATGTAATTCAAATTCGCCTTCAAGATGCGACCCCATCAGCCGCTCATCAGTCCGCACTGGCCGCGGTGAGCGAATACCAGGCTCAAATCTATCGCTCGAAGGCTCTGCTTCATCAATATCGTCCGCCGCCAGCTCGTCTAGCTCATCCAAATCGTCCTCAATGTGAAGTCCTTGCAACACGTCCGTCCCGATCGCTCGATCTTCGTCGCTGTTGACTGACGATAGAGCTCCATGTCCGTGTAATAAAGGCGGCAAAGAACCACGTGTATCACTTCGCGACATGAACGATGACCCATTAGCATCATATAGCCGCTCTGAGCTCATTTGTCGTGTAGGCGACATTGATCCCGACGCCATAGCAGCCAACGATGGAAACGAGCTTGGTAACGGACTTCGAAATCCGCTTGGTATTAAAGGTGGTGTGATAACTGTGTGGAAAAACTGTACACTTGGCGCTGTAGTCGTCACTGGCGTGGAAACCTGCTGCTGCGATGTCGGACTGAATCCAGGCGTTCGTAAACGTAATGATGATCCCATCTGCCCTCGCGACGCCGACGAGCTGGAAAACTGTCGCGATGTGTACGATGGCGCAGGCGACCCTATACTATCTCTCCCCCGAGCGTACGGTCGTCCTCGACCACTTCCACTACCGCCTGCGGTTGCACTTGCACTTGCACTTCCATTATTACTGTTCGCACCGTTTTCAGCCGAATCCTCCTCATAAAATTCTGGATACGGATCACCAACATGCTTAATCTCAACCTCGGGTCCCGAGCTTCCCATATCAAATGCAATAACATTGACGTCTGTAATATACGACGGTAGCGTGATGTGTTGGAACTGCTCGTGCAAGAACTCACGAATCCGGTCGTTCATCCGCACCCGTTCCGACGGCGTGATCGCGTCCCAGTTCACGTCAATCGACATCCCGCCTATTTCTATGATATGCAAGTGAGATAAATCAAGTTCTACCGTGACATCATCTTGTGTATGTACACAATTCGTGTATAAATGTAGATGTTCTCCGATCAACCGACGCTAAATTACTGTGTTCAAGTTCTCTCGAGATTTCAAAGCCGCTTCAATTGTCCCAATTGCATGCCGAAATTCTCAACCCCTAAAAGTGTAAACATCGATCTCTCTTCGTGTTCCAAAAGTCAAGTGCAACCAGGTCTTTTTGATCCCCATTCAGATACGTGTATGGCAGCATAGTTTCAATGACGGAGATCATCCAGTATTTCACCAAAATCGACACGGCCGTGCGCCAGCGCCGGACCAAGGAACTTCGGAGTCTGGTCTCGATTCACAATCGCGATCTTGCCGCGGTCACGTCGACCTTGACCGCCGTTTCGCAAAAGCAAAACTCAAGCTTAACTACTCTGACAACAGTACTGGCAGACATTGCAAAAACAAATATAAGGCACGAAGGATGGCCAGATGTGGCTGTGGCGTGCTGCCAAGTTGCGTTCACAGTGCACGTTACGCAGGATGTCATACTGGCGTATAAGCAGCAAAATACACTGGCACAGTATGTCCAATATTTCAACTCATAACAGTTGCTTCTTGCTAATTAACTACAGAATCTTTAACAGACTTTGTGAAAAGAATGAAAAATGGATCCTGCCGGTGCTGTATGTGATCACGCAAGAACTACGGTTAATCGCGATGGAAGCAGACGACTATATTCGCAAACAAAGACTCTCATCCTCCAAGAAATCCACAGTAGTTTTTCCTGACGAGCCAGTGAAGCTTGAAGAGGCAGCGCGAACGATCAATCGATCGCTCACAGTATGTCTGAACGATCGAAACTCACCGCCAGACAGATCACGGAAGGCAGGAATCTACTTTATCATTTCACTACTGTTCAAAATTTACTTCAAGCTCGGCACCGTGTCGCTGGCGACGTCGGTCGTTAGAGTATTGGACGCTTCAACTGCTGCGGGTGAAGTTCCATCGCTGGATACGTATCCGCGATCGCATGTCGTTACGTTTAAATATTATGTTGGGTTGCTCGCGTTCATGAATGAGGATTATGAAAAGGCAGAAGAGCATTTGTCGTCCGCCCTGGACATGTGCTTCAAACCCGCAAAACGGAATCAAGAGTACGCTCACCAGTCTTTTTTTTTCAAACTACTTATACTTACACTTCATAGGTTAATCTTGCTGTACCTCATCCCCACACATCTCATCATACACAATCAATTCCCCAATAAAACAATCTGGACCGCTTTCCCCAAACTTCGCGTTCTCTATCAAGAGCTTCTCGAAGCTGCTCGTCGTGGTGACATGCGAGCCTACGAGGCCTCGTTAGCGGCGCGTGAAAGCCTGTTTATCACAAGACGGATATACCTTGCTACGATGAAAATCCGAAGCCGTGTTGCGCGACCTCGTTTGTTTGCAAAAGTATACCGTGCAATGGATAAGTCGACGAGAATCCCTGTTAGCGCTTTCCAGGAGGGTCTCAAATTGATGGGCATCGACGTTGATGTTGACCAAGTTGAGTGTTGGGCTGCTGTAATGATCTACCAGGGTCTCATGAAAGGTTATATATCTCGGGAAAAATCAATGGTGGTACTGAGTAATTCGAATCCGTTTCCGAAGGGATTCTAGGGCGCAGTACATATGTTCAAAGAATGTCCTGTATTATAATTGTTGCATTAATAATGTATTCATTCTTTGAAATCTAAAAATACATCGTCGTCTGTTCTATCGTCAACTGGCGCAAACTGCCGCGGAACCCACATACTCCACAAGAACCTTTGCGCTCCAAAATCATCTAATCCTTCTTCGTATCCTTTAGCAACAGGTCGTAGTCCCAATTCGACAAGCTTCCGCCATAACGACGCGCGCACATCAGAGAACTTTTCGCGAATAGGCAACTGGATGATCACCCGTGCCTTTGTGCTTTCAAAATCAAGAAATTTCGACAGCACTTGCGCAATCATACCGGGCTGCGCTTCAGAGTAGATGGGATCTGAAAGCACGATAACCTCAAACACCTCACGACGGACAGAGTACGCCAGCGATGTTTCCGGCTGTGACCAATCCAACTCCTCTACTTCCGCGTCCCACAACGGCTGCTTCGAGACATCGTCAAAAAGCACCGCAGCTTTTCGGTTCGCCTGCACGTTCGTCGCCAAATTGGCAAGGATCTCAAGCAAATCGGTAAGCAGAACAGGATATCCCAATGCAGCAAGCACAATGCCAACAAGCCCAGTTCCAGCACCTAATTCTAGAATGCGTTTACCATCTCGAACCATGCTCTCCGGCGCATCAAGCAACCGCGTGACCTCATCTCCCACCGCCGCAAACCGCCGTGCAAGAAGAAGCGAGCTTCCCCACGTTTTCAAGCCAAGTGAGTCAGCCGTTAAGCTCGGTTCCTGTAAAAAAATCACACCGGGCTCTGCATCATCATCATCATCAACAGTCCGTAGCGCAAGCCGTCCACCAACGTCGAATTCACGCATCATTGTCGGCGCAGCAGTACGACCACATCGTTCCGCAATTCGTTTAGACGATAGTTCCAAAATTTCCTCTTGCTCATCCTCATCTTCAATCCACTCCACTCCTGTACCAACAAGTTTCGTAAGCCATGCGATAAACCCATCAGGTGGCGCGTCGGTTGGCTCGTTCTGTGAAAAATTCCGTGATCGTGAAGGTGCGTAGCGCTCGAGAACGGCAATTAGTTTCTCCGCAGATGGTCGTGAGCTCAAAACAGGCAAATCAAGTACATGAGCAGGTGCAAGAGGCGAAAACACTTTCGATGTTAAAAGAGTTGGAAGTGAAACTGACGAGGTTACCGCGGAGGAAAGCGAGGATGGCGTAGCCGACGACGACGACGACGATGACGATGAGCTTGAAGATGAAGGGTCAGTTGAGGATGACCTCAACAGTTCTTCTTTCATCATCATCGAACAAACATGCTCTTCAATTACTGTTGAAATTCGACAGCAAGTTCCTTTATACCGATAAACGGGTGATAAGTTAACAACAGCGAAATTTGTCGCGCCCTATTTCAATAGAGTTTCGAGACGCCGCACAAAAAGCCATTTTAGCTGCGTGTTGCTGTGGCAACGCACTTACAATACCCTATCGAGTACAAAGTAAATATGTAAACACTGATTTGACTGAGCTTAGGGTTATTCTGCTCGAATGAGAGCGTCCTTTAAAACCACGGGCGTCCCACCTTTGCCAAATCTATCCCCTTCTCCTTTCTTCTCCTTCCGTGCACACTTCATCTCAAGTCCGCGCCCTGCCATCAAGCGTTCGCTTTTTTCGCATTTCATCTACATCCTACAGAAGTTCCAAAGCTGGTCTTTGTGTTCTCTCTGTCTTCGCTTCTTAGTCCACCACTTTTTCCCTACTTATTTTCAACCGAGTTTCATCTAAGGGCTGGTCCCAAGATATTTTCTTTTTTTCTTTTTTCATTTCAAAAAATCAAAAATGAACTTCAGCACTCCTGTCAAGCAACACCGCTCTAACGCGTGCACTCCTACCGGTGCCTTTGCGCAGCCGCGTCTGAACTCATCGCCATTGACTCCACGGCACTACGTTAAAATTGCGTCTACAGCGTCAAGCTACATTGGTGGCTCGCGTCGCAATTCGCCGTTAGGAAAGCCTAGCATTCATGCACGTCAAGCGTCATCTCCTTTGCGATTAGATACGTTTCCGCCTGAGACTGCACTGGTTGGATCGGGTCCTTACACCAACGGAACTATTCCTACACCAAAGAATCCTACAAGAAAGCAACTCTTCCGGTCTTCGGTTCAGGGGGATCGGTTTATTCCTCAACGTACTGGCACGTCGACCGCGATGTCGAAGCTGGATAAGGGTGATACGTACAGCCGTTCGTCGTCCGTGTCGTCAGATGGGGAGTCAACGTCGTCGTCAGGATCAACTGCAGGCTCTTCTGTTTTTGAGACAGGTTCATCCACATTGGCGTACCAGTCATCTGTGGCGGAAGCATGTGGATTGGCGTTGAACCAGCGTATTTTGGCGTTCAAGCCCGAGGCACCGCAGTCAAAACGACCGATCGATTTGCGAAGCCAGTACAATCGTCCATTGAAGCCAGCTGTTAATGCACAGATGCGTCGTCGTCTTCCTACTAACGCCGAGCGCATTCTTGATGCTCCGGGTATTCGTGACGATTACTACCTCAATCTACTCGACTGGTCGTGCAATAACCAGGTTGCGATTGGCTTGGATCGTGATTTGTATGTGTGGAACGCTGAGACGGGATCAGTGTCAAGTCTTTTGCGAACATCGGCAGACACTTACATCTCGGGATTGAAATGGTCTGGTGACGGTGCGTACGTTGCTGTCGGCTTGTCCGATGGTGACGTTCAGATTTGGGATGTCGAGGACGGTGCGAAGGTTCGTTCTATGAGCGGCCATGCTGCTCGTGTTGGTGTTATGTCGTGGGACAAGCATATTTTGTCATCTGGCTGCCGCGATGGATCCATTTGGAACCATGATGTGCGTGTTGCGCAGCACAAGGTTTCTGAATTTGCAAACCACAAGGCCGAGGTGTGCGGTCTGCAATGGCGTTCGGATGGCACTGCGCTTGCTAGTGGTGGTAACGATAACCTTGTGAACATTTGGGATGTGCGCTCAAACACTCCGAAGTTCACCAAGACCAACCACAAAGCTGCTGTCAAGGCTGTTGCATGGTGCCCGTGGCAGCTCAACTTGCTTGCTACCGGTGGTGGTACATACGATAAGCAGATTCACTTCTGGAACGGCACTACGGGCGCGCGACTTAACACCATCGACACCGGTTCCCAGGTTACTTCGCTGCAGTGGAGCACAGCGTACAAGGAGATTGTGTCGTCGCATGGATATCCTGACAACAACTTGTCTGTGTGGAGCTATCCTACTTTGGCAAAGAACGGCGAGATCCAGGGCCACGACACACGTATTCTGTGCTCTGCTTTGTCGCCTGACGGAAGTACTCTTGCGACGGTTGCGAGTGATGAAAACCTCAAGTTCTGGAAAGTGTTTGAGCAGATTGGCAAGAAGGTGTCAAGTGCTGTGGCGGGATCACTTGCTGCGAGCGGGGGCAAAGACATTGCGAAAGTGATGATGATTCGGTAATCAAATGTATTGTATATCGTTTTCAATTCATTTCATGTGATGTCTTATGTCTTTTGCTTTGTTTTTTATTCTCCCGTTTCGTTTTCTGGATTTGGCTTTTAGGCGTTTTCTGGTGAAGTGGTCCCGTCGTCGTTGTGATTTGTGCGCGCGTGGGTGGGGTATATGTATGTTTTATAGAATACCCTATGTCGAAGCGTGTTTTGGAGATTGATCGACGCGCAATGAGTGAAGTATTGGCTACTTATCTTGATGTACTGTATATCATAAGCTGCTTGTAATGTAAAGCAAGTTGTGCTGTAATTTTGCTCAATACATTGATTTTATAATGTTACATATAGATCATTAGAACTGCGATAAAAGTAACGGGAGCCTGAACGGACACTAATTACGAACCGATCATTAGATGACATTACGGCACAGGCCGTACGACGCCTACATCCTACCAAGCGGGTTCTTTTGATAATCTGGAAGAGCGCGTTTCAATACGACAGTTTCATGTATCAAAAAAGAAAAAAAGCAACTTTGAATCAAAATAAGAAAAAAGTGAAAAACCATTATCTAACATGCACCAGAGTTTTGACTTTGCGATGAACAATTTTGCCAATGAGAGTTCCAAACATAAAACAAAAAAACAAAAAAAAAAAAAAAACAGACGATGATGTGAAATGTGAATGAAAAAAAAAGAAAAGCAAGTCAGTGTGGTGTGGTGTGGTGTGGTGTGACTTACATGTGGAGATGGAAACAAACGAAGATGAGAACAAAGGGATACAAAAACAAGTAGAGTGTACACGTGTATATACGCTGTAAGTAGTAGCATAACAAAACAAAGAAGAAAGGAAAAAAACGCGTGATTTGTGTAATTACACGCTAAATGGAGAGTGAAAAAAAGAGAAAAAGAAAACAAGCTCATAACCGAATACGCCAGTCCATATGCCGAAGAAAACCTGCCCCAGTAGCCAGCACCGCGCAGTACATACCGAGAATCAAGATGGCGTCTGAATTCTTCGCGTTGAGAGTGTTGACGCTCAAATTGACGACACCTGTGAGTACGTTCGCTAGTAAGAAAATCGCGAGACCATTATCGTTCACGGCGTCAAGACCCCATGGTACAGTGTCTGAGTACTTTATCACGCTATCTGGTGCTGTCGCGCAGGTGCTGTTCACGGGGAAAAACACAATTTCGACGAGCAGGTACATGAGGAGAAACATGAGGTTGTATGATGTGATCCAGAGGACGTATGGTAAATTCGCAAGCCTCCGTGAAACAATCATTCCCATACCTCTAGTGCAAATCTGAAACAGTAGCATCTGTCCCACACCAGCGACTAATAAATACGTAACCATTGCCTTCCGTGATGCGGAAAGCTGATTTGCCGCCGAAGAGGAAGAAGAAGAAGACGATGAAGACGTTGGCTGGATTCGTAGTAGACGCTGAATGTACGGCAGCTTGATATACCGAGGCGTTGACGGCAGCGTGTATAGTCCTGTAGTCTGACCTGCAAGGAAAATGGACAGGTATCCAATAAAGGAAAAGATACCCTCTTTATTCATGGATATTATGCCTGTTCTTGGAGCAGTCAGAATAAAGTGCGTGAGCTGTGTGTACTGCAGCAAAGCCTGATACACAAAGCCGACGATGAGCGAAAGCGCTGCAGACGACGAGTATATTGAGAAATGGTTAAACAGCGTCACGAACGGTGGCAGAAAGCCGAGCGTCATGAAAAAATTCCAGTGCACGCCGTACTCGGATATGTGCTCTTGGTAGTCTATTGATTTAACCAGCAATAACCGTAACAGTCCCAAAATGAGAACTGACGACGCCTGGCGGACAGATCGTATGAGCGACTTTGTGAGGTTTCGTGGTTGCCGCAAAAATTTCTCCTTTAGTACCCCGCGAGCGGAGACGAGACCCATGGAGAAAACAAAGGAGCCAACGCCAAGATCCATGAGCGATGTTCCCCACGTCTCGACTTTGGCGAATCGTCGAGGAAAGATGCGGAAATCAACGGCAAGAATGGCGATGCAGGTCATGCTCATCATGCTAGCGCGGTAAGTTGTAAGAAAGGTCTTTTTCGGGAGGTAGGACTCGAGGGAGATGGGTTGCTGTGAAGATGATACTGTGGATGACGATGATGACGAGAAAGATGTAGATGTAGCACGGGCGCCAGTCGCGCTTTCTAAGGAGTCTGAAATTTCGGTCGGTTTTAATGAAGGAGATAACGAGGAGGTCGAAGAAGCAGTGCTTTCGGCAAGGGAATTGGTTGAGGAGACTTCTTCTGCGTCGGAAGGTATTGAAGTACTTGACGCAAACGACCTGGACTTTTGTTCGGATTTGCGCAGCATACGCATGGCTAAACGTTCACGCGCACTGGCGCGTGACAAGGGCGGGAAACATAGCACGATGACGATGACGGGAGCTATGAGTATCAGGTTGAATGCGACGGGGTGGGACGCGTAGGTTGTGATCGAAAGTAGGAGGACACACCAGTTGAGGAAGAAGTCGACAATGAGGGAGGCTGGTAATGGCAGATCCGAGGTGTGATGTGAGGAGAACGAAGTGACAGAGAAAAATCGAAACCGAGTTTGTAGGGCGCACCAAAGAGCGTACGCAGACTATAAGAAATTGAAAATGCAAGTTAGCACGATGGAACAGGACAACAAAAATATAAGCAAAGACAAAAAAAAAAGAATAGCGCGTGTGTATAGACAACGCGAACGAACGTGGTGCAGGGGAAGTGCGAGAAAACGGGAAAACGCGTACCAAGGCAACGAGAGTAACGGCGTTGATCTCCTGGATCGAGCCGCCGGTGAGACCCGTGACGAACTCCTCCTTCAGGTGCTTGACGACCGAGCGGTCGGCCGCGAGCTGAGGCGACGCCATGGGAGGCGGCAGTCACGGAGGGTGTGCGCGCGGGCGAGCCGGGCAGTGGTTGGAAAGCGCGAATCGAGGGCCAGACGGGGAGGACGGCAGCGGATAGCCGAGGCGGGGAGGGGGAGCGAGAAGAGCGCGAGGAAGGGAGCTGAAAGAACGAGCACGAGCGGAGAGGAAACGAAAGAACACGACCGCTAAAAAAAAAAAAAGGCGTGGAAGGCGGGTCGAGGTGCGCAGGCGAGATCAGGCCGTGGCAAGGGAGGCGGGCGGTGGGGTGGAAGTGGACGGGGGTCAACAACGAGTCGAAAGGCGTGGCCAGAAAAAGACAGCGGCAGAAAAACGCGCCAAAATAAGGCCACGGTCGTTCGGGCGGCGGAGCACGCGAGCAAGTCGAGCAGCTCACCACGCGTTTTCCGCGGCAGGGTCGGCGGCCGGGGGGAGCTGACGACGCGTTTGATCTGGAAAGCGGGACGCGTGGAGCGCGAGGAGCGAGACAGGAAAAACAAACAAAAGCGCGAAAAGAGGAAAAAAGAGGGAAAAAAAATCGAAAGACAGAAATCGGACGAGATGGATAATTTCCTTCTTGGGTCGTCTCGCGGGCTAGACTTGGAGGCGAAGTCTCGGCCGGCCACAGCGCTACTGTAGAGCCCTGGCAGCCCCAGAGCGCGCACACGTCCCCCCCACCCGAGGCCCGCGTACCTTAATTGCCGCCGCACACTCTATCTGATACTGGCGTTCTCCGCCATCTCCACCGCCTCCACCATCACCAGCTCCATCCCCTCCACTACCACCCCCGCCGCCCCTTCATCGCACTGCAATGGCGCAGCAGCCGTACGCTCCGGCGTCTTCGTACACCGCCGCGTCGTTCTCTTCCGCCGCTGCCCGCAGAACACGCATCCCGCTCGACGAGGAAGCGCGGCTCTATCGCACCTCTGCACAGCGCGACCTCTACGAGTCGCTCGCCGAGATCTACTCAATCATCGTCACCCTTGACTTTGTCGAAAAGGCCTACGTCAAAGACACCGTCTCACAGGCAGAGTACACACAGATTTGCACAAGACTACTAGCCCAATACAACACCATTCTCAAAAATCACGAAGTCGCCCAGGAATTCGGTGATCTCGACTCCTTCCGCGCACAGTACAACGTGAGCACCTTTCCCCGTGACTGCGCGAACACACCCACCTACCTACCTATGAACATTCTGACGTTTTTTTTAGATCGAATATCCTTCTGCAATTGCCCGGTTACGGGTTGGCATTCCCGCCACTGTCGAAAACCCCGTCGCCGTCTCCCGCCAGCCAGAAGCCCCATACACCACCACATCCTCTCCCGCCCCCGCTTTTTCCGCAGCCTCAGCTCGCGCCGTGTCCGATGCCACAGGAGTATGTCAGCTTTACCTATGCTTACGAAATAATCACTAATGTCTCTCGCAGAGCTTCATAACATTCATGGACGCGCTCAAGCTCAACTACAAAGCAAAAGACCAACTCCACCCACTTCTCGGCGAACTCATGACGAACCTCAACGCCGTCACATCCAAGGACTTTGAAGGCCGCGCCAAGATTGTCGAGTGGCTAATCAAACTTAACTCCATGAAAGCAACAGACGAAATCACAGACGACCAGGCTCGGCAATTACTTTTTGATATCGACAACGCGTACAATTCCTTCTACAAGACTTTGGAGTAGTTTTTTGTCTCTTTTGTATATAAAGCTTAATGTCTATCATTTTTTTGGGGAGTCTATACAGCGCAACCCAGCCAGATTAAATGTACACCAAAATATAAATGCAAAACTTTTACTCGTCGTCCTCGTCGTCCTCATCATCCTCTTCGTCCTCGTCATCATCCACGTCCTCCATCTCTTCATCGTCAATCGCCTCCTCATCCTCATCCTCATCCTCATCACCTAAATCCTCCTCCTCAAATCCCTGCTCGCTATCTTCCTCATCCTCAATCGACTGTCTCTTCTTTGCGTTTGACTCCTCCTTCTCCATCGCCAAACTCTCCCTCAGCACCCTCAACTTCTCCTGCTGAATCTCCCGCTGCACACTCAAAAACTGTCCAAGCGGCGTCTTTTCCCACGGGAAATCCGCCAGAAATCCATCCACCATCGCGTGGTTCGTCGGTGAAAACTCCACATTCTTGCGCTTATCCTCAATAAACTTGCTGTTCGCCTCGAGCTTTTCAACAATCTCAAGTAACTGCTTGTGAAATGCCTTGTTATCGGCTTTCTTGCCTTTCTTGCCCTTACGCTTCGTGCTCTCAACAGTCTGCAGCGTATCCTTCCGGCGCGCAAACCGCTTCAATGAAATAATACACGGCACTGCAAGCTCAGGAAACGCGATACTTTTAGCGTACAGTCCGAAGAATTCAACAGTGCACTCGATGATCTGCTCACACACTCCGTTCTGATACACTTTGGTTCCGAGGTACGCCGCATTCGCGCGAATGTTGTGCTCAAAGTCAAATGGACGAAGCGTTGCGGGTTTCCCGGATTTCGTCACGGTGGTCGATGTCAACAGTTCCATCACAGTCGGCATCAACGGGATGTACACGTCAGTGTCGCGCGAAAGATCAATAAGCGACCGAAGAAGTATGAACCGAAGCGGGAAATATTGCGCCGCAGGAATCAAACGCATTGTTCCAAGCATGACCTGAACAAGTGGATAAATCAACAATCGCATAGACGATTCACGCTTGTCCTTTGCCTCGCGTCGAACATCGCACTGCACAGACAACACTCTGCGCCAGAACTCAAGCGAATGCACAAATTGCCAGTTGTACACTGTCTTGTATGAGTCCTTTGTTTTGTGCACAACACTGTTACGCAAGTGAATCGCGAGCTGTCGAATGTAGTCAAACGCAGTCTGATATGCAACTTCGCTGTTGATACCATACAACGTCGCCGCAGTGTTCTTCATAAAGTTGATAATTGGCATTGTGTGCACAGTAGTCTGTTTAGAATGTTTGATCATGCCCGCATACGACGTCTTCATGCAAAGCTCAAGCATACCCTTATCGCCCGACTCTGCTGCTGATCGAATCACAACCCACGCAGCCAACCGCGTTCCTTCGTCTTGCGCGGTACTCCAGACGTCGACCAGAGCTTTGACGAATTCCTTGATAATTTTTCTGAAACTGCTAAAGTACGGAAGTAATTTTCCGCAAGCAGCAAGCACGGCAGTCGCGGTCTGCGCATCTGACACGTCTGAAATCAACGCGAGCAAACTCAACGCTAGTGACTTGAGTGTCGGGACAAGTTGTCTGAACTTCTTGTCGTTAGTCGAGACCGTCCGATGTCCTGATTTCGAAACCGCAATCGGAATATGGTGCTGTAGCACCTCAGGTACTTGCGAAATCGTAAGCATGATGATCTCCCGGTACACTTCTGGTGAGGTCACGGAGTACTTGTATTGTTTCTGGGCAGTGGCTTCCGTCGCGCCAGCTTTTCCTGCGTGCACACCTGAACGGAACGCAACGATGACCTGACGCATGGCTCGGAGTGAGTTTTCTTCCGTGAGTGCCTTGCGCCACTTTGCAATCATAGCTGAAGTGAGTTCTTCGTCGTCATCCGCATCTTGTGACTTCTTCTTGTTCTTTTTGCTGGTCTTCGTGCTCTGCACTTCTTCATCTGACTCGTCACCGCTGATATCCCCCACATCAATCTCCTCGTCCTCTTCGTCTTCATCATCATCGCTTGCGTCGCTTTTCAGTAGATCCTGATCATCCTCGTCCAAGAAATCGCGGAAATCACCAACATCATCCTCCTCCACCTCGCTAGCTTTCTTCCCCTTCTTCCTAGCCTTTAACGCTGCCGCCGCCTGCAACGACTCATCAACTCCAGCCTCAACACCACCGGCAAACAACTGCTCTGCCTCATCCTCATCACCAAGTGCAGCATTCGCGCTTCCATCTCCGGTGCCACGTCGCTTATTGCCAGCTGCACCAAGATACTCCTCTTCATCCGCTTTATGCTTGCGCTTCGGACGACCACCGCTCACTTTCTTTTGATACGCTTGGACCTTTTTGCGTTGATCAATCTCGCGCTTGAGATGGTTCTTTTGAAACTTCTTTGTCGATTTCTTCACCATCTTTGCGTTTTGGTCGTGGTGTGTGTGGACAACGAGAACTTGCCAGCGGGGTGATGATGCCAGCTGGGATCGCAAAGTTTTCTTCCCACCATCGATCTTTTTTTTTGCTTGGGAGTTCTGAGCCGCACAAAAGTACACACCCCATATAGTTACACGTAATAGCTCATAGCTAACGGCTTACTAACAATCTTCAAAAGCCATATCATATATATCTCGCTTCCAGCCGCGACCGTACGAGCAAGATGTCCTGTCCGTCTTTATTTAACCTCCTATGTATGTATGGGCTTATTCAGACCATTTAGTGGGAGACTGCACATGAAGTTGAAATTCACGATGGAGAGCTACAGTTGAGAACGATGGTTCTTGGAGAGTTGGACACGACGATGCGACAATGCCGCGACTTGCAATGCGGATGGTGGAATATATCCAGAGTAAATGCGGCCGCTTAAGCTTACAGTATTCACGAATTATGCATGCAAAAGAATTAATTAAAGTCCAGTCCCAGTCTATCCAACAAAATACCCAACATTTTACACATGTATACCGAGATTACACAAGCATGGCAAGCATAGCAACGAACGAGCCGACGATACCGGTGGTAGCAGCAACGTTCAGGCTAGCGGCAGCAGCGGAGGAAGAGGAGGAAGTAGCGGAGGAAGAGCTAGAGGCGGAAGGGGTCGAGCTGGTGGTGGAGTTGGAAGAGGAGGTGGTGGAGGAACCGCCCTGAGCGGCGGCCTCAGACGCACCCAGCGAGCCGTACCAGGGGTAGGTCTCAATGTTAGAGCCGTTGAGGCAGAGAGAGGATGACGAGGAGCCCGAGAGGGAGATGGTCACATCAGCGCACTGTGGAGAAGGGTTAGCAAGACCAGTCAAGGAATGAAAAGAAGAGGAAAACGGCAACATACGTTGTAAAGCTCGCCATCGTCAGAGAAGTAGATGACCTGGATGGTACCATTGAGGGATTCAGTGGCATAAGTGGACGCGACGTCGTCAGGGAAGGCGACTTTGGGAAGACAGAAGCGGCCAGCGCCAGTCTCGAAGAAGGTAGGGACGAGAGTGACGTTAAAGTCGTCAGAGGAGGTGCAGCCGGAGGAGAGGGGGCAGAAGTTGATCTGGATGCCCGACTCGGAGTGCTCTGCCTGGGTGGCAATGGGGACGCCGTTGGGGTCGATGGCAGTGCGGGGAAGGACAACGCTGTTCAAGCCACCGCAGGGCGCGGTAGCCTGGGTGGGGTGGTTCGCGCCACGGGAAGGCGGGTAGTTGAGGACGAAGTGGCCAAAGGCGGGGGCGATGAAGGCGAAAGCCGCGAGAGAGGAAGAGAAACGCATTGTGATTGTGATTGTCGGTGTGGATGTGGATAGGATGTGGATGTAGATGTAGATGCAAGAGATGCTTGATTTGAGACGAGGAAAAGGAGGAAAAGAAGGAGGAAGAGGAGGAAGAGGAGGAAGAGGAGGGGTATTTATGCAGCAGCGTGTTGTGTAGGCGTGGACTCTGTACAAGAGCGCGTGCAGGACTTGGCCGCGAGGACCGCGTGCGGGAAGCTGTTTACGGTCTGCCGGATTTCGCAGCGAGGGTGGAGTCGCGAATAAGGCGCCGCACGCGCCACGGCGGGGCTCGTGCGGCGCCCGAGCTGCACCGCCACGCGACGAGCAAAAAACGAGCAATTATTCGTGTTCGTGGCGTCGCACATCATTTAGAAAGAGGACAGGGTCTGGATAATCGCCCATTAGTCAACTATATTGAAGTAGTGTGATTATTAGATATTCCCATATGTTGTATTATTATTATTTAAAACCCCCCAAAACATGCAATGTAATGTAACAAACAAAAAAAATACAATAAATACAGTAGTCTAATGCGCCTCAAAACCACAGCTCAGCCGACCAAGGACGAGCTCGCCGAGGAAAATACCGGCAAGGATGGAGAGAAAGTAGCCAGCGTTGAAGGTCATGGCAGCCAGCATGAGGAGATACGAGACGCCGGAAAGAACAAGCTGGATCAGCGCAAGCGGAAGATCAATGGACACGCGCCATGGACGAGTAGTACTGAAGTCGAAAGGGGCGGGAGCGAGCCTCCGGACCTCTGAGGAGGACACCGAGACGCCGCGGCCGCTCATCGACGCGGACTTTTCGATGTCGGCGTCGGAGTCGTGAGCGGAGTGGTGTGCGATAGCAGAAGTGGCGGCGTTGTAGTAGACAGCGCGGGAGACGAGGTAGCGCTCTGTGCGGTGCTTGAAGACGTGGATGGTGCGGAAGAGCACGGCAAGGACGATGAGGAAGATGCACATTCCGGCGTACTGGCCGCGGTTGTGGGGCTTAAAGTTCTTGTTGAGCATGAAGTCGGAGGCAGAGGTGTGGAAGGACATCATTGTGGACTCCATGGAGGACATCATTGAGTCCATGGAGGACATCATGGAGTCCATCATGGTATCCATGGAGGACATGTAGGTGTTGAGGGTGTTTGTGAGGTCGGAGCTGGCATCCTCGATCATGGGAGAAACCTCGTTGCTGATGAGAGCGTTGAGCTGGGCGATGGAAAGGTCTGCGACGGCGGCGGTCGCGGAGACGATGGTGGACGAGACGGTGGAGGAGGCCATGGCCATGGCGGTGGAGGAAGCAGCCATGGAGGTGGAGGACATGTGCATGCCCATGTCCATGCTCATACCGGTCATTCCGCTCATATCCATTGTGGTGATTTGGAGGTGTGAAGGAGGTGTGGAGATGGAGAAGGAGGTGGAGATGGAGGTGAGATGGAGAGAAAAGAGCAGATCCAAACTGGAGCGAGAAACCCGGCCAGTTAATAAGAGAACTGTGCGACGCTTAAAGACGCTTAAAGACGCTTAAAGACGATTAAAGCCCGGCGCGGCTGTGGCGGTGCACGAGCAAATATTCGGCTCGCGATTTCTGTGCGCCCCGCGCCCGGTCTCCCGCCCAGTCCCCCGCCTCGTATATATTGACGCTGCTCGTGTTCGCGCTTTTGCTGGCCGCGCAGTTTCCAGCGCAAAATCGCCATAAAAATGACCTATATTTGCACAGTAGATTTGCTCGTCAGTGAGGAAAATAAAAGCACAAATTTATTTGCGCCGAAAGCACTCGTGGACCGCACCCCACCACTCTCCTCCGTCTGCGTATCCGAATACGGGCTCATCGTCGACCCGTGTCGTACAAAATTTGCGCGCTGCGGCTCAGGGGGTGGCGTGCGGCTTGTGCGGCTTGTGCGGAGGCCTTTTCCTGTTTGGGCCGGAAACTTGCTCGTTCTTGCTCGTATTTGCTCGTGTGTTGTGGTCTTTTTGTGATATTTCCCTTCTTATTCCCGGACCGGTCGTTAAGCGCAAATTGCACTTGTCCTTTTCTGTGATTTCATGTCTTTCTCTTCTTATCCTCCTCCTCCTCCATCATCACCACCATCACCTCCTCCTCCATCATCACCACCATCACCTCCTCCTCCATCATCACCACCATCACCTCCTCCACTTCTCCACCATGGACTACTCCGCATACGACTTCTCCAACATGGGCCAGGGCCGCTACAACATCGACGGCACTCCGCGCCCAGGATTCCTCGCCCGCATCTACTGGGCCGTCGTCGGCGCCATCATTGGCATCTTTGCTCTTCTGCGTCTCGCTGAGATCCTTCTCGCCCACTCTAGGTCTGTTCCTCGTTCACCGTAGTCTCTACTCACCCACCCACTCACACTTCTCCCAGAATTCGCCAACGCTCCGCCGTACCCACATCCTTCCCCGCAAAGCTCCACGCAACCTTCACCAGCGTCGCCCGCGTCCTCACATACCCCACCGCGCCCATTCTCTCCCGTTTCCCTCACATCGTGCACATCCCATCTACAGGCCGCGCCCTCTTCGCTCTCGCCTACCTCGGCATGATGGTCGCTTTCCTTCTAGCCAGCCTTCCCCGAAGCGACTCCGGAGACTGGGAAAACGCAGGCTACCGCGCTGCTTGGCTCACCATTGCTCAGCTGCCTCTCGTCACCCTCCTCGCATGCAAGCGCTTCACTGCAATCGCTCTCCTCACCGGCTCCACATCCTCCGGCTCCCTCAACTTCTTCCACCGCTGGGTCGCCCGCGGCTTCTTCATGACCGCCTGCGTGCACATGCTTTACGAATTTCGCTTCTACCGCTCGTTTGACTATCTCCAAGAAGCCCTGCAAACAAACTACATTTTCCGCCATGGCCTCGGCGCTTGGTGCGTCATTGCTTGGATCGTCGTTCTCTCTTCTGCTCGCCCACTCCGCCTTTGGCTCTATGATCTTTTCTTTGTCAATCATATTGCATCCGTCGTCGCATTCTTTGTCGTCATCATGAAGCATACCCCCGCGTATGCTCACGTCTACATGTGGATTTCCATCGGCATCTTTGCAGCTGACATCGCTCTGCGTCTTGGTCTACTCCTCATCTCGAACATCTCCTCCCACGGTTTCTCCTACACAGCCCACATCACCGCTGTTCCTGGCTCTCAAATGCTCAAACTTAGAATCCCACTCCGCGGCCACGCGCTGCAATCCCTTTACTCACCAGGTCAATACATGCAGCTTTTCTTTCCCTCTCTTCTTCCCTTTGCATTCGCATCCCACCCTTTCACGATCATGTCCCTCTCCCATTCAGAAGACGACGGCGCATCCCTCGATTTCGTCATCAAAGTCAAATCCGGCCTCACCCGCCGTCTTTACAACCGCGTCCTTTCCGCCTTCTCGGACCCAGAGAAACCATCTTCTTCCCTCTCCCTCTCTCTCCCCGTCCTCCTCGACGGTCCCTACGGAACCCCCGCAGTCTCCATCCGCGCGTTTGGAAACGTCATCGCAATAACCGCAGGCGTCGGCGCATCCCACGCAATCCCAGTCGTACGCCATGCTGTCAATGCGATGATTTCCGGTAATGGCGCCGTCAAACGCGCGGAAATGACATGGATTGTTCGCAAATTCGACGACATCGCAGCGTACGCTGAAGATCTTTCATCTCTTGTTTGCGAAATGCACAAAGCCGCCGCCGCCGCCGCCGCGGTTGGGGTCCATCAGAATCAACATGACGACAACGTCTCACTCATCGCTGTTCCGCGTCTCGTCCTCAAAATCTACGTCAGCGACGGCAATATTTCTGAATCCATTGTCTCGACTTCCACTGCCGACGCAAATTCTACCGCTTCTTCCGTCTTTGCAGCCCTCAACACACCCTTCACATCATCCTCTCCATCGCACCTCGTCTCATTCACCATCCTCCCAGGCAAGCCCAACTCCATGCTTCAAGAAATCGCATCTGCTACGTCCGCAGGCGCTGTTCTCGGTTGTGGTGAAGCAATGGTTAGCGTATGTGGTGGACATTCACTTAACGTTGAGGTGAAGAATGCTGTTGCAACCGTGTTGGATGCAAAAGGAGCGCAGACCGGTGCGGATCGTAATGATGCGCCGGGCGTGTACGTGCATTGTGAGCAGTTTGATGGGTAAGTGTAAAGGAGAAAAGGGTTTCATATTTGGGGTTCTATAATGGCGTTTGTTTTCTATTTATTATTTGCATTGGTTTTGGGTAATTATACACATATCTCGCGATAGGGCTTCGATCATCTGTAAATAAAAATACACACACCTCTATAGTCATATCATACAGACAAAAAATTATACACATCATACACCTCCGCCCTGACGTTGCTCCATCAACGACTGCTCAACAGCCACCGCCCATTCCTGCCACCACTCTCCCGCCGCAGCCGCAGTTCCCGGCATCTGCGCAGTATCAAGATTAACACCACCCGAAGGAACTCCACCACCTGCTCCAGATGTAGCGGCCGAAAACGCACCCGTAGTAGCATCCGCCGGGTCGAAATCAGTGTCAAGGTTCCCATCAGACACGTAAAATGCAAAGTCATCTTCCGTGAACTGAAGTGGAATATCACTCAACGACGGAGTTCGAGGCGGCATCGACGAAGCGATCCCTGCTGCTGCAGCAGCAGCAGCTGCAGTTGTCGCAGGTGGCGTCGGTGTTTGCATCGCAGTGGCGGTACCACTCTCCGGTGCGCTGCCGTGGCCACCTTCAGGCGCGGATGCGGCAATCACGGCAGCACGAAGTCGACGCCGTAATTTGTCAATGTAAAGAGGCATCGCGACCGCGAGTTTGCGGACGACGGAATGCTCTGCTGCGTCGGATGCAACCCACGCCATTGTTTTTGCAACAAGTTGGAATAATCGACGAACATCCTGTAAAGCCACAGCATCATATTGAAACGTCATATCAGGTCCTTGACATTCTGCCACAAACTCATCCAGATTTTGACGTTGGTCTAGTTGCGGTGGTGGTGCGAGCTGAGGAAGCGATCGCGTGAGAAGATGAGAGAATCCAGAGAGAATTTGATCCCGTGTGGTGGGTGTGTACGGTGGTTCGAGGATGCGAAGAAGGACTGAGAAGGACGTGATGAACGCGACGAAAAAGTAATGCAGTGACGTAGGTACCACGAGTGAATAAAACATTGAAAATAAGTGTGGACGTCCAACGCAGGTTGAGATACAATCAAGCATTTTCGCAGCCCACTCAAGGCGCGGAATATTCGTCTTCAAATTCGCCGCGTTCGCAAGTAACCCTGCTGCCTCGCTCGTCAACGTCAATTGAAGCCGGCAGTACTGTAACTGCAGCATGAATTTCTGCGTCAAATCATACGCGTCCTGCGGACTCGCAACCGACGTCGTATCTTTATCCGCTGAAATCATCTCGAGCAATAACTGAAACGATCCCAAGTTCCGCTCTTCAAACCGAGCCATCGCGGTCGCAAATTCTTCGTACTGTTGCCGTAACTGCTCAGGCGGGAGCTGTTGTCTTTTCGCTCCGACCGTTCGCAAAAGTTTATCAAACACCTGCCGCGCAATCACGCAAAACTCGTATTTGCTCTGCAAGAAATGCAGAGACGGAAGCTCGTTCGGCGCGACGTTTGCCGCAAAGTCGGAAATTTCAGCAAGGGGCTTCGTATCGCTGTAATCAAGGTTGAGACCAAGCGGAATGTCAAGACACAGTGTTCGATCCGTATCCGCTGCGACGAGCTCGGCCCACATTATACGCCACGTATCAGCCATTTCGGGACGCACGATCGCAAAGTGTGAGGGATCGCGATGCAAGCCCATTGTGAGGCCAACTTGGCACATCAGACCCACAAACGAGGAAGTTTCGGTGGTATCTGGTCCTTCGCTCGTCATTGGACTGAGCATATCATGCAACCGCACACCACATACGACCTGCAGCGAAACAAGATCCGACTTGGCAAGGTATGACGTTTCGCAAAAGCTTTTCCACGCAAACGTACGTAGGCGCTCGTCAAACAAAGGAGCGTATTTATCATCGAATCCCGCTGACGAAGGGCGCCAATCAGGCGGACATGTGAGCCGTCCGAGACGAATAATGATTGCAAAAAGCGCTACACCACGCATATACTCTTTCCGGGTCGATACACCGACGTATGCTGGCTGTTGTTGTGGAAGTTGAGACGCCCCGGATGCGGTCTTGGATGCCGCAGCGGCAGCGGCGGCGGCTTCAGCGGCCTGTGATGCTGCTTTTGAGAGTTTGAGTTTTTGATCCCAGTAGCGTTCCATGTCTGTACGAAAGACTGCAGGATTGACGATCGGGAAGATGAGGTTGATGCTTTGAAGAAATCTGGTGACGAGATAGGTGCAGATTTCGAGGTGCTCGAGACGCGGAAAGACCATGTTGAGATCAGCGTCGGGGTTGAGAACTTCGTTCACTGTGCGCTCCATCTCAGGCGGTAGCTTTTCCATCTCAGCCTTGCGTTTCCGACGTTGCATCTTGTTCTGAGCCATTCCAAGTTTCCGCTTCCACTTAGTTGGCCCGTCAAATAGCGCAGACATCACTGCGTCACGTCGATGTACTGAAATACCAGACATTGGACCGTGGTAGGACAGTCGATTCCGCTTGACACACAGCACGCCCACATCTGTAACTTCAATTTTCTTTGGCTTGACTTCGGGTTCAATCAATTTGACGCCGTGCTGTGACCGGTCGGGTTGGCTTGCGGGCGGTGGCGGCGGTGGTGGTGGTGGGGCGCCGACCATATTGAGAAGACTTTCGAGACGTTCCATGCGCTGTCGGAGCTCAAAGTACTCTTGCGTGACATCGCTCGGTGTAACATCAGCCAGGTTCGTGGTCTGCGTGACTGGGACGACAGATGTGGTAGTAGTCGTAGTAGTAGTAGTAGTAGTACTAGGCCGCACCTGTTGCTGTTGGGTGTAAGGTTTCGCCATTGCGAAAGTACGCATACCGGGGAGGGTTGCGTACGACGACGACGACGACGACGACGATGCCGCGGTTTGCGGCGGTGGTCCTTGCGTAGAGGGTTGTGGCGATGGGTCGGTTAGCTCTGAACGGGCGTCAGTGTCGCTCGCTTTGGCGGGGGAAATCCATGGTTTGACGGCGTAGACGCAGAGAGGGACGGTGTCGTGGCTGATGCAGGAAGAGCACGGTTGCATACGGTTGCACTTTTTGCTTTGTTAGTCTGCGGTAATGAAGAGACGAGAAGAGAGCAAGAGGTATACCTTGAGTTTGCGTTGACGGCAGACTGCGCAGGAGACGGGGATCCGACGCCGTTTGCGGGTTGAGACTACGGTAGCCGGTTTGTCTACTTCGGAAGGAGAATTCGAAGACGGGGATAGCTGACGCTGCTGCTGGTGAGGAGACGGGGAGATGATAGAGGAGGAAGAAGATGATACAGGCTGCTGTTGTTGTTGTTGCTGTGGTTGCGGGTGCGGTTGCGGTTGCGGTTGCTGAGATAGGGAGTTCTGGAAATGTGGGGGAGGAGGCGTTGGAAGCATGTTTGCGGGCATCGCAAGACGTTGGACGACGGGAGCGGCCAGAACGGGGGGTTGCTGGTACGCGGAGACAGAGGCGTGGATGGGGGCGTGGATGGAGGGAAGGGTGGGGGGGTTCGGCATGGCTGTGGATGAAGCTGGGAAGGAGGGGGTTGATGTTGCTGTAGTTGTTGGTGCTGTTGGTGCTGTTGTTACTGCAGTTGCTGCTGGTACTGCTGCAGACGAGGAAGACGCGGACGCCGCGGAGGCGGAGGGCGAGTCCCGCCCGGGGGACGTCGGATGGTTGGTGATGTGCGCGACGTCCATAGCGCGACAGGGGATGAGCAGCGGGAGCAAGACGGTGTAGGGGACAGGAGCGAACACGGCTCAAGGGGCCATTGCGGAGACTGCAGAGGAGACAAACACAGAGAAAGAAGACGACGTCGTGGAGAGATGGTGAAGGTGAAGGGTAAACGGTGAAGTCGGGGGAAGACGGCGAAGTGACCTGAGCTTCAAACGTGTGCAGCTGGGGAGGCCAAACACAGCGTGTGTATGACAAGACACAACCCCGGCCGGTCAGCGTAATCTGATCCAGCCTGGGGAAAAAAAAAACCCTACACGGCGCGGCCGGGCCCATGCAAAGCCCGGTAATTCCGCGGCGCTAGTAGCCGCGAGAGCTGATTGGCGCGGTCCAGTTCTACCGAGTATATATACGCGTCACGGTACGATCGCGATGAAATCAAACGCGTCAAACGACACAACCACGCGTCGGTCGGTCGGTCGTCGCGATTTTCTGTTCGGAGCGAAGACGAGGTTGACGCGTTTGTTGTTATAGACGCGTAAATGCGCAAAAGCCGAACAACTCCGCGCTTCCGCAGCCGCAGCCCCGGCCGGGACATATATACATGGACTCTGTTTACATCACCGCGTGGATTATGTAACGAGCTTTTTTATAAATACATATGTGATTGTATAGATCGAGTTGAACGTTGAGGTAAGCACATTTTATATCTGTAATTTGCGCGTGTTGTATGTATGGTCCATGGAAAATGACGCGTCTGTGTTTGTGTGTTGTGTCACGTCGCGGGCATATTTGCACGCGCTGTCGACGCGTAGAACTGCATCAGTTTATATCGATGCGTTTTTGAATGTGCACCCTCAAAACAACTATAAACCAACGCGTCTCTCGAGTCGCTCACGTCGCTCGAATTCCCGCCGTATCCGAAGAACGAAAGACCCGGCTAGCGACCGTGTGACTCCTGAGTCCTGACATCGGCCGCGCTGGCAGGTGAAACGGCGCACTAACGCTCAGCTTGCAGCTCGTCTGGCCGTTGTATATAAACTACACACATATAGTTCCAATGTTTTCGGAAGTTAATGCTGCTTATATTTCACTCTCGAGAGAGCTCGGTTACGAGCGTAGTAGTATGTGATCAAATTTCCACTTTGAGAGCATTCCAAGAACAAGTTCTGAATCACATCAGATTACCAAGCGGAAATTCGAAGCGACCGTGTCCACCAAGCAATGTCTTACACTAAGCTGGAACCGAGTATACAAAGTGGGTCCGCATCTTTGCAAAAAATTTATTCTCACATTACACACTTGATCGTAGTTGAGATAGTTACTTATTTATATTGTACATCAGACGGATTCGTTTGGTCACTGTCGTCGCGCGTGCGTAAATAAAAGCGTACATACATACAATGAAGGAAGAAAGGAAGAAAAAAAAAGAAATATACACAGAGTCGCTTGCTCGCTGATGAGTGGAGGTTCAGCAACGAATAAAAAGTCGAAAAAAACAAAAAAAGAAAAGGAAAGTGAAAAACGGAAATCATAACACAAATGTATTCAAGACAATTTGCAACGAAAAACAGAGCAATATCAAAGCAAAAAACACCACAAAAGACAATAGTACGTTTCAATGTAGCCCAGCAAAGAAAAAAAAAAGACAAAAAGAGGAGCAATTTTCAAAAGTAAATGGATCAAACACGCGTAAAACGATATTATGTCATGACGAAACTGTTTGTGATTAATTAAGTCCGTCATGGCTTCGCTGCTCCGTCGGCGGCGCCTGCTGGAGGTGGTAGCGGTGGCTCCTCAAGCTTGCCCTTCTTAGGAGGCGCTTTGGCTTCTGATGCTGCACCCTCGGCAGGTGCTGCAGGTGCTGCATCTCTCGCAGGTGGTAATGGTGGCTCGCCGTCAGCCTTTGGTGGTAATGGTGGCTCGCCGTCGGCCTTCGGTGGCAACGGCGGTTCACCGTCGACCTTTGGTGGTAACACAGGCTCGCCATCGGCCTTTGTCGGTAGTTCCGGCTCGCCGTCGGCCTTCGTCGGTAGTTCCGGCTCTCCGTCGACTTTGGCTGTAGATGGTTTTGCGGCAGGCTTCGCAGCGGGTTTGTCAACTATTTCGGCACCAGCAGCTCCAGCTGCAACAGCTCCAGGTAACTCTGGCTCAGCAATCGCCTTGCCATTTTTGACTGCTGCAGCAGTCTTTCCCTGTGCGCTGTTGTCAACAGGCGTCTTCTCCACAGGAAGCGCGGCAGGAAGTGGATGTAGCTTGGCACCTTTGTTTGCCTGCAGCCTGCTCTCCGGTGTGACCTTTTCGAGCCAATTGAGCACCATCATGATCTTCAGCAGGTTGCCGCGGATACCAGAGTGCTTGCCGTCAATAAGGTGCGACTGGATCGTAGCATTCCATGTTCCAAGCACATCAAGATCTTTTGTCGGTCCGATCTCGCGCATTCCGACCTCGAACAGCTGCAGAGCCTTGATTCCGTGGTGTAAGAGCTCGCGATCAATCATCTGAGGGCCAGCGGAGCCAGGTGTGACGAACAACTGCGCGCGACCGACACCGGCACCGATCTGCTCGGAAATCGTGCGCTGGATCGACGTGATCCAGCCAGAAGTGGCAGTGACATCGAGATCGTTGTGATGACCCTGGCTATAGATGAATGCGACCGGCCGGTCCGACGTCTGCGTTGAGATCGCGGCGCCAAGACCGGACAGCTCGGCTGCGGTCGGTGGGTACGTGGTCATGACGTGGTTCTGGATGTCGATGTTGGACACGTCGCACTTGAGCGAGGCCTTGTCAAACTTGGCGACGTCTGCGGAGTTGAAAATGCCCTGGAGACCGCACTTGAGCGTGTCAAACTGGCCGTCGCAAAAACAGGTCTCTCGTTCATCAAGTCGGAAGTTCCACTGCGTGACGCCCCCAAATCCAAGATCCTCGCGCATGAGAATGTGTAAAGCACCGACCATGTGGCGGGTCATTGAGTCGCCAATGAAGAAAATTTTGTCGAATCGCGAGAGAATGGAGCAAATGTCGGCACGGTCGTACCAGCGCATGTCGCAGTCGCGAGGCATGTAGGGCGCGTCGACGCCGATGCGGCCGCCGTTGGACATGGCGTTGAGTACCTCGTCCTTAGTGCTGCACAGGGGCTCGAATGGTCGGTGGAGTTCGAGGGAGGAGACAGGGCACTTGTCGCGGTTGGCGAAGCTTGCAAAGGTGTCGATCATGTCGGAGACGCGAGACTCGGTGCGGGGGAGCGGGAAGTCGCGCGTGGCGCCGATGTATGCGATCTTGGTGAGACGCTGCTGTGCGGATCCACCGGCGGGCACGGCGGCGCCGGGGGCGGCACCGCGGAGAAGCTGATCGCGGGAGCGGGCGCTGGCGGCATTGGCTTGGTTTGCGACCTTTGCGAGATCGAGACGCAGGAGCGCGTCGTCTGCGGAGTTGAGGGCGCTGGCGTCAGCTGCGGAGTGAGACGCGTGAGAACGCGACGGAGCGGCGAAGATTGAGGTGAGGGTGTAGAGCAGAACGACGACGCCGAGGACGACGAGGAGGTTTGGACGGCCGAGCAGACGGCGGGCGCGGTGCTGCCAGGGACGGCGGAGGAAGGACTGCAGGGCCTGGGGCAGCTGGAGACGGGCGGTCTGCAGCGGGCTTCTGCCGGACATGGCTGCTGCTGCTGCGGGGTGGAGGAGGAGGAGGAGGAGGAGGAGGAGGAGGAGGAGGAGGAGGGTGGTGATGGCGGTGAGGAGAGGAGGAGGAGGAGGGGAGGTGGGGAACACGGAATCTTGTGAGCTGCCAAACGCGTGTCGTCTCCTTTTAGCAACAACCCGGTGCGTACTTAACTACGCGCGCTGGCACGCTGCAGCCATATGCAGGGTGTACCGCTGACAGTGCGCAGAGTGAGGCTGCCGTACCCGCGTGCCCGATCGGGCTAGCGCAGCGGTGCGCAGCACGTGGGCGCACGAACTCTGTTCCTTGTGCGCGGGCCCCGCGATCGCCGCGCAAACCGCTTTCGGGTTGTTCGTTCAGCCTGCTGCGGGCTGCAGCCGTTACCCTCATCGTCTCCAGCTCCTGCTCTGTATGCACATACTGTACTCACAGATACGGTGTGATGCAAAAATCCACAGCACTGTATACTACTAGATCTACATCGTGTTATAAACCGTGAAAGACCAAGCTGCACAGCTATGCCAGTTCGCTTCCCGCAGGTGCATCAACCAATAGTACCAAATCGGCTGTTTGATCCAGAACCTGTGGTGTTCATGCACTAACCACGGCAGTAGTTCGTATCACGTATCAACATCATAGACATTTCAGTGTTCCCAGTCAATTATCTATGCCTGTACCAAGCCAGAGAGCCTTTGTGCTTCGCATCGCCGCGGGGTCGGACAAGCATGTTCTCGCGATCATGCCTGCAGCGTACACGTCTGTATCCACGGCACACTGAATCAGCTGCATTAGTGTTCCTAGCGTGAGACTAGCAGTGAGGAAAAAACTTGCAATCAGGTTCGCCGGTCTGGAGACAATTGTCGCTGGAGTAAACCCCCCCATCAGTAGCTGAAAGTGGCTGTTGCTTTTATCTGCGCTCACTTCCGCACCGTGACGACCACAATGTGCATCTTCTGTTCGTAAACACATCGGTACCAGATGACTCTGAATGCTCTCACCCCATCACACACCCTCTCTTGGCCTTCCATCCAGCCAGATCGCGAGACATTAGACCCCGCGAGTCCCTAGGAGACCGCGATGCCGCGATTGCAGAGCCGCCAGCGCCGCACTAGTCAGCAACTCGAGTGCTGCGTACTTTCAAGCCGCAATGCTTACATTGTACAAAAGAGGCCTTGGTACCCGACTGCCTTCTTGGAGATTCTAACATTGCCTCGCGGCAGCGGCCCCGGACACTCCAATCCACGCCCCTACTCCCCGTTCTCTCCCCCATCACCCGTCTCCGCCTTGCGATCGGATCGGATCGTTTGATTCAGTCGTCTACTTTGTCCGCTGCATTAGTTTTGGGCTTTTACGCGCCGTGATTACCGCTTCACCAACTGCCCCTGTGTCGCGTCTTCTGCTCCACGCCACTCACTCCCGTCTCACCCCATCATCGTCACCAACCAGCACATCCATCAATGGCCGCGCTCACTTCTGCTGAGCCGTTGCTCACGCTTCTCGACGAGTCGGACCCAGATCTTCAGGTCTTTGCTCTTCAGCAGCTCAATGTGCTTGTCGACGAGTTCTGGGCCGAGATCACCGATAGTGTCACAAGAATGTATGTTTGGTTCCTTCTGTTCACGACCCTGATTTGCGTGGCACTAACAATGCATCAGAGAAGAGCTCTATGAGAATGAGCAGTTTCCACATCGGAAGCTTGCCGCGTTGGTTGTGTCAAAGGTATGTCTTTTCGATGGATCGATTGCCCGTTACGGCCAGAATGCTGATTCAGCCCTTCAGGTGTACTACAACCTTGGCGAGTTCGATGCATCGATGAACTTTGCCCTCGCTGCCGGTGATCTTTTTGATTTATCAGCCAAGTCCGAGTACGTGGAGACCATAGTCTGTATGTGATGCGATTTTTCCCCATGTGATGCGATCAACAGTGATTGACTCTTTGGCAGCAAAATGTATCGACACCTACATTGCGTCCTCCCAGGCCGCCTTCGACTCACAAAAGACCGACAACATCACCACCGTTGATCCCAGCCTGATAAATGTCGTCGAACGCATGTTTGCTCGTTGTATTGACGAGCAACAGTACAAGCACGTATGTATTCAATTTGCGGTTCTTTCGCGTCGTGCTCTAACTTTTTCTATTTCCAGGCCGTCGGCGTCGCCCTGGAAGCCCGAAGGCTCGATACCATCGAGACATGCATCAACGATGCTTTCAAGCACGAAAAAGTTAACGGCCAGGTCAATGGTGAGGCGATGGCAGATGACTCTGAGGAGAAATCGACTGAGCTTGCCGGCGCCGAACTGATCAGCTACGTCTTCGAGGCATCGATGTCATCCGTCGATAACAAGCGCTGGCGTGAGGAAGTTTTGAATCGCATGGTTGATCTCCTGATGAAACTGCGGAGTCCGGATTACTTCACTGTCGCGAAGATGCTTGTGCACCTCGATGCTTCTGATAAGGCTGCTGAGATGTTGATCAACTTGCTCAGTGAGAAGACCGAGACTTCGCTGCTGGTTGCGACGCAGATCGCGTTCGATCTCGTGTCGTCGACATCACAGCAGTTTCTTGCAAAGCTTGTTGGTGCCCTCGAGGCCTCGAGCGTAAGCGACAAGGATACGATTCTTAAGATTCTCAGCGGCGTGCCAACGCTCGATATCGAGCTGACGTTTTTGTACGACAACAACAAGACCGATCTGCTGATCCTGAACAAGACTAAGGATACTCTTGATGGTCGTAACTCGATCTTCCATAATGCCGTCACATTCGCCAACGCGTTCATGCACGCCGGTACAACTGCCGACACTTTCTTCCGTGACAATCTCGAGTGGCTCGGCAAGGCGATGAACTGGTCCAAGTTTTCGGCCACCGCTGCGCTCGGTGTCATCCACCGCGGTAACCTTTCACAGGGCATGACTTTGCTTCAACCGTATCTTCCTGACGACTCGGCTGCATCTGCGAGCTCAGGATCACGTTACTCTCAAGGTGGCTCGCTTTATGCTCTCGGTCTTGTGTTTGCAGGACACGGCAAGGACGTTTTGGACTATCTTCGCAAGATCATTCGTGACGGTACGTCGCAGTCTGGTAATGAAGGCGAGGTCGTGCAACATGGTGCTGCTCTTGGTATCGGTCTCGCTGGCATGGCTACGTGCGATGACGATATGTACGAGGAACTCAAGACGATTCTGTTTTCGGACTCAGCCGTCGCTGGTGAGGCTGCCGGTCTTGGTATGGGTCTTGTCATGCTTGGCTCTGCGTCCGAGAAGGCTCTGGATGAGATGCTCACCTATGCGCGTGAGACGCAGCACGAGAAGATCATTCGTGGTCTCGCGATCGGTATTGCGCTGCTTATGTATGGCAAGGAAGAAGCTGCGGATACCCTGATCGACCAAATGCTTGACGAGCAAGATCCTATTCTTCGATACGGTGGTGTGTTTACTATTGCACTTGCGTACTGCGGCACTGGTAACAACAGCGCGATCAAGCGTCTTTTGCATCTTGCCGTGTCTGATGTCAATGACGACGTTCGTCGCGCAGCTGTCATGTCACTCGGGTTCATTCTCTTCCGTAACTACACCGCTGTTCCCCGTATGGTCGAGCTGTTGTCGGAGAGTTACAACCCTCACGTGCGGTACGGTGCCGCGCTTGCACTTGGTATTTCATGTGCTGGAACCGGCTTACCCGAAGCCATTGAGCTGCTTGAGCCAATGCTCAAAGATCCCACTGACTTTGTGCGCCAGGGTGCGCTAATCTCGTTGGCGATGATCTTTATTCAGCAGAACGAGGTCACTGCACCAAAGGTTGCCACTGTGCGCAAGGCGTTTGCGAAGGTTATTTCTGAGAAGCACGAGGACGCGATGGCCAAGTTTGGTGCTGCGCTCGCACAAGGTATTATTGATGCAGGCGGCCGCAATGTGACAATCAGTCTCGAAAACCGACAGACGGGGACGCTGAACATGCAGGCGATTGTTGGAGTGACTGTGTTCCTTCAGTTCTGGTACTGGTTCCCACTCACGTGTTTCTTGAGTTTGAGTTTCACACCGACTGCGATTGCTGGCGTGCGCTCTGATCTCAAAATTCCCGAGTTCTCGCTGTGCTGCAACACGAAGCCATCGCGATTCGATTACCCTCCCAAGACTGAGGAAGCGACTGGAAAGGCGCCCGAGAAGGTTGCGACTGCGGTGCTTTCGACCACTGCGCGGGCAAAGGCGCGTGCGAAGAAGTCAGAGAAGGAGAAAGCTGAAGCGGAGATGGATGTCGATGACAAAGAAGGCGAGAAAATGGAGGTTGATGGTGAGAAGAAAGATGAGGGTGCTGCGTCTGCCGCTGATGGTGCTACTACTGCGACTACAGAAGAAGGAACTACGACGGCGGCAGGTGGCGAAGAGGATGAAGAGGATGATGAGGGTAAGAAAGATGCAAAGGGATACAAGATCAGCAACATGTCGCGAGTTGTTCCTGCGCAGCTGAAGTACGTTTCTGTACTTCCCGACGAGCGTTTCGTGCCAGTCAAGAAGCTACGGTCTGCGGGCGGCATTATGGTTGTGCGAGACACCGCTGGGCTGCGCACGAAGGCATCGTTCATCAAGACGTTGCGCGAGCGGAGCCTGCCGGCGGATCAGCAGGACGAGGAGAACGAGGCACCTGTACCTGGCGAATTTGACTACGAGACTGACACGGAGCTATAGAAGCGTTACGCGTCGTCACTTCTCTCTTTTGTTCTCTTTCATTCTCAAATCCAGGTCTTCTTTTTTCTTTTTTCTTGTTCGGGTTCTATCGTCTCCCATCCGCCCCCCGCGTGTTTGTCGATGCGGCTGTATATATATAGGTTGCATATATGAATATTGACTAGTTTTGCTTGTTTCTTGTTGTCCATGTTTTTGTTGTTTTGCGCACTGTTCATTTGAATCAAGATCATTTATCTTTTACTTATATGTGTATCCCTGTACCGCGCGGCCCGCGGATGTCGCGATGCGCTCGGTCCCGATGCGGCGCGGCGCTGGTTCCGAGACAGCCCTCTGCTCGGTAGTTACATATAAACAAACCATCGATTGCACTCAACTCCTCCTCGGTGGACGTGTATCTGTATCATACAACATGGCTCCCCGTAAGATTATCGTGGACTGCGACCCCGGCGTGCGTATACCTACATTTCGATCGAACTAAATTCGCGACGAGCTAACGATCAACTCCAACCTGCAGGTCGACGACGTACTCGCGCTTCTTCTCGGCTTGAACTCGTCAGAATGCATGATCTCGCTGATTTCGCTGTGTTTCGGCAACGTCGGCGTCACGGTATCTGTTCGCAACGTCGTTGCCATCTTCCAGGTCCTCGAGTCTGAACGACGGTATCGCGAACGTAACGGACTGCCTTTGTTGCCGTACCACACCCATCATACTCGTTCGTCATTCCACGACGCTTGGCCTACCGTTGCCCTCGGCTCAACCGAGCCGGTCTCGAGCCGCCGTACTGTCGGCGCAGAGCACTTTCATGGTGAAGACGGTCTTGGTGGAGTTCATAAACAAGCGCCTCGTTTTGCGCCTCCAGAACGCTTGTCGCTGCTCCCTTTCCTCGAGGAATCCACGCTTCCCGCCGACGAGCGAATCACCCGTGAACAAGCGATCGCGGAAATCAAGGGTTACAAACCGTCCACGAAGCCTTCTTGGCGCGAGATTCTTGAAGTTCTTCGCACAGAGCCAGCGGGTACAGTCACTATTGTAGCTATTGCGCCGTTGTCGAACATTGCACGCGCGGCGATGGAAGATCCGGTTACGTTTGCGCGTGCAAAAGAGATTGTGTGCATGGGTGGTAACGTTAATGTTCCAGGCAACATGGGCCCGTTTGCTGAGTTTAACTTTTACGCCGACGTCGACGCCGCTGCTATCGTGTTGGCTACTACCTCTCGTGATCCTGGAAGTACGCTACCTCCATGTGCGAGTGCGCTTGCGTCTTCGTTTCTGCGCGCGCAAGTTGAAGCACCGGGAACCTCGACGGAGGATGGCAAAGAGCAGGCATCCGGCCAATCCTTTTTGTCGACAGCGTACAATGGAGTGCAGATGTACTTGCTTCCTCTTGACGTGACTACGCAGCACCGGCTTCGTAAAACATGGGTTGTCAAGCGGTGTGAGCAATGGATCAAAGCGCACTCCTCTACTCCATCTTCACCTGTTACGACGACTTCCGATACTGTTACACATGCATTCGAGAAGCACAGTCTTGGTGATGACGGTGAAAGTGCGCTCGATAGCCAAGGCTCGCCACTTGCGTTGTGGATGAGTATGTGGCTTACGGGCGCGTTTAAAAATATGGACGCGATGCTTGCCGATCAGCCTGCGCGGATCCGACCCGAAGATGACGAAGCTGATGGTGCGACGGGCTCGTTTATCGAGATGCACGATCCGCTTGCGATGATGTTTGCAGTGTTGAATGACGCGGAACGAGAGACTCTGTTCAAGGTTAACAAGAACGTCGATCTTCGAATCGAAACTGTCGGCCAGTTCTCCTGGGGAATGTGCATCACTGATCGTCGGTCCATGCGGAAACGCACAATAAACGAGCCACCTGCACCTAGAGATATTGGAAACTGGCTTAGCACAGAAAAGGGAAATAAAGTACACGTTGTCGAGCAGGGACCTGGATCGTGGGCTCTTGGCGGTGAGATCTTGGATACGCTTCTCGCGAGTCTCGAGTAGACGGATTTATACATAGTTACTTTTTCTTTTTCTTTTGTACATTTTTTTTTTTTAGATTTTTTTCTGGTTTATGCGACACGTAGAAGTTGTGTTTGCGTTTATGTTTAGATGGCACGCGATGACGGCGTGCTTCGCGATATGCATAAAATAGAACCATTCTTTCAAAATATTCCTTGACCAACCGAAACGCCATTCATTAGTAGTTTACAAATATGTACATGTGTCACTCAATCATCCGGAAAGAGTTTATCACCCGCCAAAATATCAACGTCCACTCCATCATCATCATCTTCTTCATCCCCCACATCGCCATGATCATGAGCAACCGGGATCCGGGAATCTGTCTCTAACTCGCCGTTCTCCGGATTACGCTCCACGACAGTACCGTCTGCGACAATCAAGTGACCTGGAATACCAAGATCGACGCCGACAAAATGCAAATCTGATTGATCCGGATCTGGTGTCGTGCCGCTGGGGTCGTGCTGTGATAGGTCTGTTTGTCGTTGCTGCTGCTGGCGTGCAGCAGCGTCTTTTTTCTCCCGCGTCTTTCGAAGTCGAGCAAACTCATTCGACACCAGTTTAGGATCCACTTCCGGAACACCTTTCTCATGTCTTTTGGCATTTATAATCGTCACCGCGATATTTCTCGTAACCTGTTTCCCCGCATAGCTCAAGTCCCGAATCAACGCGCGTTCTTCGTTCGACAAGCATTTCTGATGAATTTCGTCCAACGCAAACTCATGATTATGAAACACATTCGATGACTTGATGTACCAATTTCCGCTTTGCTTGTGATGCCAACAACTGATGAAAAAAGGACAGTTTGTTGATCGCGTCGTACCAAAGCTGGAACGTTGTCGGCGTGGATCGTCGACTTTACGTTTGTATCGCGTCGTTTTGCTATGTTTCCAGCACTGTAGACGGGTATGCTCGGGTCGAGAAGAGGTCCGTGCAAGACGGAAACCTGAGGCGGTGGCGTAGCGATGTAAGTAGAGCAATAGTGCGTCACGAGACGGGAATGTACGGTTTAGATCGATGGGCTCGGAAGATACAATGAGCGGCTCTGGATCAGCTACCGGAGTCGTCACAGTTTGCACTTGAAGGGTTTGAGAATCCACGAACTCTTGCTGCGACAGGCGTCGGTCTGCATTTTGCTGATCAGGTACAAGGCTGAACTCCAAGCCATGCTGTTGCAACGCTTGGTCATCCTCCCGTTGCTGTTGCTGCTGCTGTTGCTGTTCTTGTCGCTCTTGTTGCTGTTGCTGCTGTTGCTGCTCTTGTCGCTCTTGTTGCTGTTGCTGCTGCTGCTGTTGCTGCTGTTGCTGCTGTTGCTGCTGTTGCTGCTGTTGCTGCTGTTGCTGCTGTTGCTGCTGTTGCTGCTGTTGCTGCTGTTGTTGTTGTTGTTGTTGTTGCTGCTGTTGCTGCTGTTGCTGCTGTTGTTGTTGTTGTTGTTGTTGTTCTTGTTGTTGTTGTTGTTGTTGTTGTTGTTGTTGTTGTTGTTGTTGTTGTTGTTGTTGTTGTTGTTGTTGTTGTTGTTGTTGTTGTTGTTGTTGTTGTTGTTGTTGCTGCTGCTGCTCGACTCTCTGTTGTAGTTGCTGCAAACGCTGTTGCTCCTGCTCTTTCTGCTGCTGTTCTTGTAACCTCTGTAAACGCTGCTGCTGTCTTCTTTCACGTTGCTTTCGTCGTTGCTGCTCGCGTTGCTGTTGTCGTTTCTGCTCAAGCTGCAGCTGTTTTTGCTGCTGCTGCTGTAACTGCAACTGTAGCTGCTCCTGCCGTTCTCTTCGTTCCTGCTGCTCTTGCAGCTGCTGAAGCTGATAATCAATCGCATCATGCTGCAATCCATGCATCCGTTCATTTTGCCCCTCGTCGTCATCGTCGTCATCGTCAAACTCTTCATCATCACAAACATCGATCGTCCGCATCGACCCGAACGACATCGTCAGTCCCAGAGGTTCGGCATTGATACCTGCTGGGACCGCGAGCGTCGGGTCACGGTGCATGTTCACCGGTGATATTGATGATGTGACTTGTATGGCTTTGTTAGTTTTGGTAGGGCTTGCAGAAGATAGTATGCGTACAGTCATTTAGATGGCGGTGGTGATGGGAATCCATCTCCGCTCATTCAGTCTGCCCAAGCAGTTGTTTGCATCTCACTCGGTTTCAAGCACGATCACAAAATGAAAATATGCAGTCACAGAGCTAGAAGGGCGTTTTTAAGTGACGAGTAGATAGATGGACGGGTGTGTATTTAACAGTACGCAGACTTATATGCCCGAACTTGGTGCAATGGAGCCAGCCGCAGAACGCGCTCAAGATGTTTTACTCCGTATCGACGCGCGTCTGTTGTGCGAGAAGTGCCAATCGCTACGATGTTCTGACTGATCAATACAGGGTGAATAAGATGCTCATAAAATGAAACTATTCACATAAGAGATGGCTTTGTTTATTTAAGCTTTTGATGACAGAAATATATATACAGCAAAAGAGCAAGAATTGTTAACAGATGCGACTTTTTCTCCATGGTTTTTTGTCCCGACATGCATGCATAGATTCCCATCTAATTCATATAAATGCAGTATAGAGATGTTGATTGCTGATCAGATTTCATAGCTTGTTCCAGTAGTGCTTGAGATGATGCATGGTTGGTTCATTGAACGAATGGTCTGTCTCGCATGGCGTCAACGAATGGGCTTGTACGTCGAACTGTAGAATGCGCTTGATGGTTTCGGTTTAGACGGCCAGTATGTCGAGGACGACGAGCTATGTCGCGATGATGACGACGAGTGTGAGCCGGACGAGTGTCGCGAGCTGGAGGAGGAGGAGGAGCTGCTGGAACGGCTGCTTGAGCCGGATGACTTGCTGTATCCCGACAGTTTGATCGTTGTTCCGTTGAACATTGTGGATACGGATCTGTTTTGCTCGTGAAGAGGGAAGTTGGGATGGATAGATGGATGTAATTCTCGGAAGGGATTAGGCTTTATAAATGATGGGCACGGAGTTTAGGATACCTTTGTGCTACGTGACGTGTTTGGCGTGATCTCGCCCAGATCGCAACGAGCTCAACACTTCCGCATCCAAGACACAAGCATCATATTTGCAGCTGTGTACGCGTACTATTAACTATAAAACGCTTCACAATTTATACAGGGATCTTTGTTTTTTTTTTCCCACAAAATCTGCGTGAAAACAAGGGAGAAAAAAAAGCGCACAAAAGTCGCGTCGCGTCATTTGTTTGGGCCGACATGTGCGACCTTTGCCCCGTTTTGGACTTGTCTCACTTCCGCCCGTGCGCGTCCCGCGTGCGTCGCTGATTCGGCCGAAAGGGGCAACTAAGGAGAGCGGAAATCATCCTTTTTTTGTTCTTTTATAGGAGGCGTTTTACTTTGGTTTATTTTTTTTTTCTTTTCTCTCTTCGTTTGCGTCGTTGCCGTTTTTGGCCGGGGCCGCATCTCGACGCCGTCTCTGCCCCGGGTTACACGAGCAACGCGTCGCCTCTTCTCTACACAGACATATGATACATCTACGCTCCATCTCCCAGCACTCCCTGTCAGCCCCACCAGGATCACAAAGACTGCGCCCTTCGGCCACATTCGGAACTCACTTCCCGCGTCCTTGCACGCGTTCCGCCATTCAGCACAGATGTAAAAGTATATTATATAATACACTCAAATCCAGCAGCCCAGTTCGCTCTCCTCTAGGGTATCCTGCTCATATTCTCTCCGTATCTGAGCGACATCCGTTGTCGCGTTTGTTGCACATCCTCACCAGCCTCTCTTCTCACCCGTTCTCGCCGCATTGATCTCATATTGTGAAACGACATGTTCATCAGCATACTTATCCGCTGCTCCACTTTTTCAATCTGCTCATCCGCTGATCCTTTCTCTGTCGCATTTGTGCATGCTTCTTTAGCGCGAGGAGGCCACACCGCAATCACAAAGATTGCACCACATACTAGCTGAATCATAGCACCCAGAACAAATCCTCGCGTGAGTCCATCAACATAACTGCATACCGTCACTTCTTTGTAATATCCTTCGAGATCCTCAACAGAATCATCCTGTCCTATTCCATATACCATGTTCGCCAGCCCTTTCAGTCCGGAAAATTCAGCCAGCATTATTGGGAAAGACGCTGCGACATATATCGCATACTTTACCGGAAAACTCATCTTCTCAAAAACACTCCCACGGCGTCCAGCCTCAACTTCTTCTAAACGAGATCTGCTTCCTCCGCCAACCAGGTGTCTCACTGCGCGTGCGGCCCAAACGACAGCGCAGGCCCCTCGAAAAGCAAAAGAAAAGTACGTCGATTGATTGATGTGGTTAAAGAATACAGATGCGCCGCATATTAATCCAGCAACGTCATCTGAGTCTGTATTTGATAGGTATCTAGCCACTAAACTCGCTGCGAAGAACAGCTTTTTGGGAATCTCAGTAATCAAACGTAGCTCCAACCATAGATTTTCCGCGTATAAATGAGCTTGCGAAATATAACGTTTCAAGAGACTGGATGGTTTGTATCCGTCCAAAAGCTCGATGGGTATCAACGGGTTATCACAGACAATCGACAACGCGAGAATAGCCGAGAAGACAACCACCACAGTTCTCAAAACCGACAAAATAAGCCAATAAATGGTCGCAAGACCTCTTTTGATGTTTCCACGTTCGGACTTGCCAATATCTTTCTTCAGTTTCACTTCCAAAATAAAGCCAACGAGCAGAAGTGTCGTGCCACTTAGCCACGCAAACGCAATGTACTCCCGCTCATCTTGAACCAGAAATGTCGCGACCGCAATACTTGCAAATTCCAACTTTTGAGTGTTATGAATGCTGTGCAACACATGTACATCCAATGACAAAATTGTGATGCACAAATTGAGTAGGCCCAAGCATATCACGCCAGAACATACAGCGCGTCGTGATTGCACCGTGACGTGAACGGCTTCAAGAAGACATGGCCTCACCACAGTGATGTATCCAACAGCTTGAGCAATGTAAATGTGCAGCAAGATATCAACATTGCGAGACTTTTCAACAGATGAAGTAAGCAGAAAGTCTAGCAAGAACTCATCTGACGACAATACAGCAGCTGCAATTGAATGGGCCGCAAGCAAGACGCAGAAAAATCCAACAGTCAATTTCGTGAATCCAGTCATCTCATATTCTTCTAAAAGATCTGTGTTGTCTCTCCGTAGTTCAGCGTTGTCTGTGTGTCTGCCAGATTGTTTAAACGTCGCTGCGGGGTATGACTGATGCAAACACGCTTCCATAATTGAGGCAGACGGTCGTAATGTCAAAATTTCCAGTAAGCCGAAATTCATTGACAGTAGTTCTAGAAATAACACATTTAAAATGAGTCTTTCACCGATAAGCGAGACTCGATTACGATTTGCAAACCGTCCGTGAAGCTTGATCCACAGTAAACAACTCGCGGCCATCAGAACTGTGAGAGCGGCGCCTTTGAGTGTGCAAAGATGGTGCTAATGTCACTAGCAGTACAAGGCTACAGTATATCCGGTATGGTGTGTTTTGATCTCCAGAATACATTAACATTTATATCCCGACATTGTGAGGCTCGCGGAAAAAAATCAAAATGATTCATCGGCTCCGTCGTGCCGTCGTCATATAAGCAACGTCTCCAGCTCCTTCTACCTATATCTGGCCAGATCTCTCTGTATCTAGCTGATTGGCTGATTGTTTGGACGTCTTGTCTCTGCTGTGAATTCACTAGAGGCAACTTACTTGGGAGCTTTGTTCCAGTCTTGACTCCTCCAAGACGTTGTTGCGTACCTCTTCATTCGTTCGGTCTGCTCGCCGTATCTGTGTTAGAGCACCTACACTTTCGTCGCCAACTTCTGCGATATCTCTGGTAAGTTGTGCTATGCAAATGCATTGATTTATGTTGCTGGATATTAACACCTTGGAGAGATACAATTTCACATCAAAGAGAGCAATGGCTTCCGAAGCTGGTGAGTCCAATGATCAACTAAACTTCTTTTAACTCTTCTAACCAGTCCATGTAGCACCCGCTGCTGAGCCAGCACCCGCTGCTCCTCCCAAAGTGAAGACCGAAAAAGAGCGTAAGTTGAGTTGGTACCGGTATTTGAGCAACTGTTAACTCCGAGACTAGTTGAGAAAGAGCGGAAAAAGGCCGAGAAACTCGCCAAGTTCAATGAGAAAAAGAAGGTATGTTCGCAATCAGAATCGAAGCAAAACTCAGCGCAGTACTTATGTTGTGCAGAAAATGGCCGCCAAGGCCGACAAGTCCGCTCCCGCTGCGGAGAAGGCTGCTGCTAAAACCGAGGAGATCCCGGAGTACGTTGAGAAGACTCCGATCGGAGAAAAGAAGAGTATGTGCCATGCTTGCATCTTCAGTTCAAATTTTCTAATTCGAGGCAGTTCTCGCGGATCTCGATCATCCTGCTCTCAAGGCGTACAACCCACAGATTGTCGAAGCCCGGTGGTACGAGTGGTGGGAGAAGGAGGGATTCTTCGAGCCCGAGTTCACTGAGGACGGCAAGACCAAGCCCGCCGGTGTCTTTTCAATCCCCGCTCCTCCACCCAACATCACTGGTGCGCTGCACATTGGACACGCGCTTACTGTCTCGCTTCAGGACGCTCTTATTCGCTGGGAGCGCATGCGTGGTAAGACCGTTCTCTATCTTCCCGGTTTCGACCACGCTGGTATCAGTACGCAATCCGTTGTCGAGAAGATGCTTTGGAAGAAGCATAACTTGACAAGACACGATCTCGGCCGTGAGGAGTTCATCAATCGCGTCTGGCAGTGGAAGGACGAGTACTACGTGCGCATCAAGAACCAGTCGAAGCGTCTCGGTGCTTCCTACGACTGGACTCGTGAGGCTTTCACCATGGATGAGAATCTGTCTGCTGCTGTTCGCAAGACTTTCATCACGCTGTTTGAGGAGGGTATCATCTACCGTGACAACCGTCTTGTCAACTGGTGTGTTGCGCTCAACACTACCTTGTCCAACCTCGAGGTCGAGAGCAAGGATGTCAAGGGCCGCACTATGCTCAGCGTTCCCGGCTACACGGAGCCTGTTGAGTTTGGTGTCATCACCTCGTTCGCGTACCCTGTCGAGAACTCCGATGAGAAGCTGATCGTTGCCACTACTCGTCCAGAGACCATGTTTGGTGATACCGCCGTTGCCGTCCACCCCGATGATCCTCGTTACAAGCATCTTCACGGCAAGTATGTTCTTCACCCGTTCCTTGACCGTCGCATTCCGATTATCACCGATGCCGAGGCCGTTGATATGGAGTTCGGAACTGGTGCCGTCAAGATCACCCCCGCACACGACCCCAACGATTACGCTACCGGCAAGCGTCACAACCTTGAGTTCATCAACATTCTCAACGACGATGGTACCCTGAATAAGAACTGTGGAGAGTGGGAGGGAATGAAGCGTTTTGATGCGCGTAAGAAGGTCATTGAGAAGCTTGGAGAGCTTGGTCTGTTCGTTGATACCAAGGATAACGAGATGACTGTCCCATTCTGTGTTAAGTCGGGTGATGTCATCGAGCCTATCATGAAGCCGCAATGGTGGGTTCGCCAAAAGTCGATGGCTGATGCCGTCATTGATGCTATCAAGAACGGCGAGATGGTGCTTGAGCCGCGTGGCTTTGAGGCTGAGTTCTTCTACTGGATGGAGAATATTCAGGATTGGTGTATTTCTCGTCAGCTCTGGTGGGGTCACCGTTGCCCTGTTTACTTTGTCGAGATTGAGGGCCAGAAGAATGACCCCATTGAGGACAAGTGGTGGGTTGCTGGCAACACCGAGGAGGAGGCACGCGTTAAGGCAGAGGCCAAGTTCCCTGGTCAGAAGTTCACTCTCAAGTGGGATGAAGATGTGCTGGACACTTGGTTCTCTTCTGGGTTGTGGCCTTTCTCAACTCTTGGATGGCCTTCTGAGACCAACGATCTCAAGAACTTCTACCCCATGTCAATGCTTGAGACTGGTTGGGATATCATGTTTTTCTGGGTTGCTCGTATGGCTATGATGGGTATCAAGCTCACTGGTACTGTTCCGTTCAGAGAGATTTATCTGCACTCGCTTGTCCGTGATGCACAGGGCAGAAAGATGTCCAAGTCTCTGGGTAACGTTATTGACCCTCTTTACGTAACCTCCGGTATCTCTCTCGACAAGCTCCATGCATCGCTTCGCGAAGGCAACTTGGATCCGCGAGAAATTGCCAAGGCCGAGGAAGGTCAGAAGATCAGTTTCCCCAACGGTATTCCCGAGTGTGGTACCGACGCTATGCGTTTTGCTTTGTGCTCGTACTCCACCGGCAGCAGAGATATCAACCTTGACATTCTCCGTGTCGAGGGCTACCGTAAGTTCTGCAATAAGATCTACCAGGCCACTAAATTTGCTCTTATGCGTCTTGGCCCTGACTACGTTCCTCCTGCGGAGCTTGGCGCGTCTGGCAAGGAGACTCTTGTTGAGAAGTGGATTCTGCACAAGTTCAGCGAGGCTGCGCGGTTGACATCTGAGGCTCTTGAAAAGCGTGACTTCTTGAACTCAACTACCGCTATCTACAACTTCTGGCTGTACGAGCTTTGCGATGTTTACATTGAGAACTCAAAGGCGCTCATTTTGGAGGGAACTCCCGAGGAGCAGAAGTCGGCTCGCGATACTTTGTACACTTGCCTTGACGGTGCTCTCCGTCTCATTCATCCCTTTATGCCTTACCTCACTGAGGAGCTCTGGCAACGTTTGCCCCGTCGTGCAAGCGAGTCTAGCGTCCGCACGATCGTCCGCGCCGCGTACCCCACTTTCCGCGAGGACTTTAACGATGCTACGTCTGCTGAAGCGTACGATTTGGTCTTTGCTGTTACCAAGAGCATTCGCTCGCTGCTTGTGCAGTACAAGATTAGCAAGGGTGCGAAGGTCTACGTTCAGGCCACCAAGGCCGAGGACCGTGAGATCATCAAGCAGCAGACAGCGTCTATTGCTGCGTTGATCAAGAAGCAGTATGATCTCGAGGTCATTAGTCCTGAGGAGTCGTTCCCTGAGGGCATGGGTTTTGACGTTGTTTCGAAGGACGTCACTGTTGGTGTCATGCTCAAGGGCCAAGTCAACGTTGATGCTGAGATCAAGAAGGCGGAGGAGAAGCTTGCGCGTGCAGAAGCGATGCAGAAGAACTTGACAAAGATGATGGCGAACAAGGATTACGAGGCCAAAGCAGACCGCGAGGCCCAGGAGGCGAACAAGACTAGACTTGCAACTGCGATCACCGAGATTGAGAGTCTCAAGGCTATGATTGCTGACTTTGAGAAACTTCGTGCGTAAAGCGTACACGTTGCTGCGATACAATTGTAATCTTTTCTTGATAATAAATAGTTCTTTTGTTTACTTGTATTACTGCTGTATATCTTACACACTCCTTGCCTCACTAGTAGTTGCCTGTAATTCTCCCATATATCTTGTCATATTTTGTGTCGTGGATGTCATGGCTCTGCAGTTTGCGGCATCAATATCGCGTACGCGGCCCGCGCGTCTTCGACGGCGCGTTCGGCAGCAGCTAACAGTCCTGGAGAAACACTCGAGTTCTCATTACCAGGTCGCGATCGCTGGTGTAATGCCTCAATCGCTTGTTCCAAGTTTAAGTTTCTAAGAGAGATAGAAATCGTAGTCAGTCGATGTGAACAAGAAAGAAAAAAAGTAAACAAATCAAGAGGAGCCCAGTACATTTGCGAACAAGTCGTAAGCACCTTCTGTAGTTCCGCTAGAATCGCAACGCGACGCCGTAATTCAGCATCAGTATCCGCTTCAGCCATTCCTAAAACCAAAAAAAATACGCGTAGTTACGCGTATTTCTGGCCTCTTGGCGCCTTGTTGCAGAAGATCGATGGTTTAAATGACCAGAGAAGTGTTCGACGCGGGGTTCAAACGCGCTAGATGCGCGTGTTGAAGTGGTCAAAAGTCAGAAACTACGCCAGTTGTAACAACTATAACATAGCACCAATGACCAATAAACTTATTACAGCACTCATCGTTCTATGCATGAGATCCAGAACATACTTCGTTTAAAATTTCCAATCCATTACTCTACTTTCCATTGAGAAATCAACTGTGAAAGTGGATGCAATTTGGCAACTTTACAAGCTTCTGTAAGCGTAATACTGAGCCCGGCCTGTAATGTTCACGCTCGACACGGACCTAACCACTATTTTTCGTATTTTTTACTGGGTTTTCAGACCAAAATCAACTTTTACCAAATTGATCTATCTGCTCGGCGGGTCCGGTCCCGTCTGGCTTGCATCCATTTGGGCCATGCACAAAAAGCTGCTCACATGAATCGGTTGAAAGATGCCCGCGTGCGATATCACAATGTTCTTCACATAAACCAAAGTCTACAGTACAAGTGATTTACGAGGCTTGAAAAAAGTGTTCAATATAGTACATCGTATTCAAAATTTTTAATATTACAAAATTCAAATATTATCATTATCATATGTTCATATTACCCTTCCGCCTATCCTTTAACATACCATGTATCCGTCAATGCATCCTATCCACTACCTCCACCAACTCTCATCCCTCTTCCATCCCTGCAAACCATCCTGGACCTATATCACTGCCGCGGATATAAACAATCAGAGCGCACAACGTATGTTGAGATGCAAAGTGCGCCATAGCATGCTGAAGAAAGCAAGTGTGCATGAAGCTCGAACTGCGACCCGGTTAGCAATCCCGCCAAGCTAGAAACGATCACTTACTTTGAAGATTTGCGCGGCATGTTTCGATCCAGGTATGGTGCAAAGTCTCAGACCATCAGCACCCCTCACTCACAATACTTAACACGCATCCAAGCACTTGCCGCCCAACTGGAGCTATTTTTCCGCTATTTACTCTGGCGCGAGTCGAAAAGGCACGGTGCTCGCCGTGGCAATGCTCAACTTGAGAAAGTCGATCTGCTATTACCAACACAAGGACGAGGCAAGTACAGTGGCCGACCGTTAAGAGAATGCTGCCACAGATGTGCATATGCTATCCTCCGGTCTCTCGGGCCGAACTGAACTTATTGTACATTTGATCACGCCAGGCTTTCACGTTGACACAAGGAGGAAATGAGTCAGAGGTACCACGAACAAGGATGCCGATGGGCGTTGACAGTATGTACCGAGCTGCTGCTGTACGAAGACACGATGGAGAGATCAAGATGCGACCAAGACAGATGGATGACGACCGAGACAGATAGATGAAGTATTGATGGTTGATGATCCCTGATAAACACGTGCTGATGGTTGATGCCATGTGTTGATGTATCTCGATGATGTATGGTAAGGATGTCTTAAGTGTCTCCATGTGTTGCAGCAGCCCAGTCCAGATATTGATCAGCGACGGCCAGTGTAGTACCTTGTGTTGAAGATGTTAGCATGCTGGAGCGTGACAGGACATGGTGCATACCGTTCAGAGCTGATCGTGTCTAGCCATAGATGAAAGATGGACATGCATGATGATGAATGACCGTGATGAGTGGTCATGTTGATGAATGGTCATGATGATGAATGATCGTGCTGATGAGCGATGGTAGACAAGCGTGACGATGGTTGATGAAGTCGATGATGTCGTTGATGATGATATCCATGATGAATGACGCGACTTGATGATGACGACGATAATGTATGATGCTCCGCTTGTTGAGGTCTGACCAAATATTGTTGATGATGAGTATCGCAGTCCATGTTGTGTGGTGTGAGTGAAGTGTGAGGAGAGAAGGAAAGAGAGGGAGAAAGTGGGCGGGAGGCGGTCAATTTATACCCGCGGCGGGCGGGATCGCATCAGCGCAAACAAACAACGCGCGCGTCCTGGTCGCCCGTTTGCCATTGTGTGCCACACAGGCACATACAGCGCAACCAACAACTTACCCGCATCTTGTGCGACCCTGCAAGCTGCTGATGCGAATTGATCCAGCTTTTGTATAAATACCGTCAATTTCCCGCCTTTGCCCGCCCGCGCGCTCGCCCGCTTTCTTTTTCTCTTTCTTTTGCTTCCTTTTGGCAACTTGGAGGAGCATCACGGCCGCAGTCTATTTGTACCTCTACTGTACTGCAAGCATCGTAGTCCAGATATTGAACAAGTAGATTATGAATCAATTATTTTCAAGAATCTTATAAACGTACGATTTGTATCGCAAAGCTCGTGAAGTTTACAGTCTAAATCTTGGCCATAGTGACACGAGGCGACGTGACGCGAACGACAATGAGCGTCACTTTATCAGCGTCACACCATCGGCGTACATCAGCTCTAGCTCAGAGGGCGCGAGACTGGTCGGATAGATATAAGCCATTGCTGCGTGTGTGATGTAACAAGTAACATGAGCGTGATCTGAATCAAAGCCCAGAAATCAACACAATCCGTCAATTCTTGGAGTCCTCACAACTAGTGCGAAGAGACAACAGAGCTACACATGCCGTACAAACGGAAGAGAATTAATTCAGTCAATGATCTATACTCTCAGTCAGCGAAATTGGTAATCGCTGGATATCTGCCAAAAAGGGTGTTTGTGGGCTGAGCGTCAAATACCACACTGTGTAAACTTCACGCTTTCTACGACTGAACAATTGGTATCAGAATCATTCGTTAAACAAAACCTGTCAAACTAGGCATTCCGCTGCATGCCTGAGGAAGCAAGTACAAGTCGCTTCTTCTATTTCTACTTCTTTCCTGGTGTATTCGTCTATTTCACGTCGCTTTCTGCAGTCACGCTCGAAGACCCAAAATCACCATCCATACCAAACATGATCATCGTCCCAAGCAGACCAATCAACACAGACTCTTTGCGCTCTTCGTCCTGCAATAAAACTCCTGCGGATTCAGCTCCAGACTCGAATGCAGCCATTACAGGAGTACCCCAAACAGTCGTTCCGCGCGAGGCAGGAGAGGTAGCTACTGGAGAGCTTGCAATGACTTGCCGCGAGGGACTCGATAGTGCAGGCCACGATAAATCTGAATCTGCAGGTGATCCCACGCCGCCCATGTCTCACAGAAAACGAGCAGCAGCAAGCTCAAGTTCGTAATCAGAAAATCCGTTTTATGTTGAGTCGTTGCTTGCATCGGATCTGTGTAGATGAGAGGGGGCTTCCACTTCAGGACGTGTCAGCTAAGCTCATTATGTAAATCTCATTTGATCTCGCCCAGTCACATTCTTGATCTACATAGACTGGCCCAGTAATCCATTCTCACTGCTTAAAGTGAACAGGAAAAAATGAGGATGATCTGGCAGTCGGTCTACCGGGTTGGGTTGGTCAAATTCGTCCAGATCCCTGCCAAAATGGTTGATATCCGCGCCCAGCTTTAATTGCGTGCCTGCAGGCTGGATGTGCTGCCGTTTCAATGTTGCAAAACAGACGGACCCGCGCCGCTCAAACCGTTCAGATCAATTTCATAAAAGTTGATTTTTTGTCTGAAAACTCGGAAAAAAACACGAAAAATAGTGGTTAGGTCTATTGCAAGCGTGAATATTTCCGTCCGGCCTCAGGTGTACGCGCGCAGAAACTTGCAAAATCGCAAATTTCATCAACTTTGACAGTTGATTTCGCAACGGAGAACTATTTTCTCGGTCTATGATTTGAAGAGAAGCTAGTTCTAGGTCTGCTTCATGGGCAATCACTTTTTGAACTGAGTTTCGGTTATGGTTGCTGCGTTATTACTGTTACAACTGGCATAGTTTTTGACTGCTGACTACTTCAACACGCGTGTCTAGCGCGTTTTTACCCCGCATTATACGTCTCTGTCCTCCGATTTCGCGATATAAGCCAAATAAAAGCCATGAACATCAAAAAACTGTAATTACTGTAGTTACAGCCAGTAAGAGTGCTGTAAACTGATAGTTAACTGCTATTCTTGCATGAATGGCTGCACTTCACCGGCGTACAGTCATTTGCAAATGTACCACACCACGCTACGGTTTGTTTACATTTGTACTTGCCCACAACTTACCAGCCACTCAAGAATCAGCTTTCACAGGCGCTGCCGCTTTAAATTACGCACTACATTACATGCATATCATACGGATTACTGTGTCACTTTTTTTCTGGCTTTTATTCTGTTAGTATAGCAGTATTGGGTGGCAAAAATGCCTAATGCGTGGTAGAAACGCGTCTTTGAGTAGTTAAAAGCTCAAAACTACGCCAGTGGCAACAGGAATAACGCAGCGACCACAACCGAAAACTTAGCGTCAAAGCGTATTTCCAATACTCCAAATCTAGAACTAGCGTTTTTTAAAATTGCAAAGTGAATAAGCAATGCTCCGTTGCGAAATCAATGACCAAAATTGATGCAATCTGCAGTCTTGCAAGTTTTCGTCAGCGTATAGCTCAGACCGGCCTATAATGTTCACGCTTGTAGCAGACCTAACCACTAATTTTCGCGTTATTTCTCAACTTTTCAGACCAAAAACCGACTTTTACGAAATTGATCTAACCGGCTTGAGTCGATTCTTGTCTGTTGTGCACTGGAGCAGCAGCGCGCTGGGTATTCGACATGCACGACTCGGTTCAGGGGCTCTTGATCATTTTAGGACAGACCATATAATGCCGACCGCCAGAAACTAATTTCCACATCTGAGTAATGATAGTTATTATTAGCTAACTCTGTCTGCAATTTAAAATCGGAGTTCAAATGAGTTTGTGTAGCGCGTTGTACCACGTACGCAGCGCGCGCGCGAGTGGTTGGTGACGTTATGGGAAAATATGTAAACAAAGCCAAGTGATACAGTTGCAAAAGAGGTCAAGTGCAGCGTCCGCACTTCTGCAAATATAACAATTAACATCACCACGCAGCTTTTTTACTGGCTTTAGCTGCTATAGCTGCAGTTTTGATGCTTCTTTTGAAGACTATTTTGTTTTCAACGCCAAACGGGAAAACAGAAATGTATTCTGCGGAGTAGAAACGCGCTAGATACGCGTGCTTGAGTAGTCGAAAATCAAAAACTACGCTGGTTGTAACAATAATACCTTCACGATCAAAACCGGAAACTCATTACGGACAGCAACACAGCATGGATCACACCTAGAACTAGTATCTATTAAGATTTCAAACCTATAAATCGAGTTTCCATTGAAAAATCAACTGCTAAAGTGGATGCAGTTCGGATGTTTGACAGATCTCTACACGCGTACACTTGGGGCCGGGCTGAAAGGTGCACGCCTGACAGAGACCTAACCACTATTTTTCGAATTATTTACTGAGTTTTGAGAGTATAAATCAACTTTCACCAAATTGATCTCAACGGTTTGAGCGGCGCGGGTCCAGTGGGTCTGCACCAATTCGATTGACAGCGCTTTGTCGGTTGCGCATGCGTCTTTCTGAAGCAGGCACGCGATTAAAGCTGGGCCTGAGTCGACTATTTTAGTTTCACATTGAAAACTGTCTGTGCAGTTAAAAAAAAATAATGAATGCGACTGGCTGAAATTTACATAATGGACTTGGCGGACACGTCCTGAACTGGATACACCGCACTTCAGCGCAACGGGCCATCTCTCCTGCACATGGCCCAAGTTGATGCAGCCGGACGGACCCGAGCAGATCAATTTCGTAAAAGTTGATTTTCTGTCTGAAAACTCGGTAAAAAGTACGAAAAATAGTGGTTAGGTCTACAGCAAGCGTGAAGATTTGAGGCCGGTCTCATTACTACGCGCACAGAAACTTGCAAAATCACAAATTGCATCCAATTTGACAGCTGATTTCGCAACGGAGAGTCGTTGTTTTACTTTGTAATTCTAAAAGAAGCTAATTCTTGGTCTGGTCTATTGAAAATCAGCTTTTGCGCTTAGGTTTCGGTCATGGTTGCAGCGTTATTGCTGTTACAACTGGCGTAGTTTTGAGCTTTAACTATTTTAAGACGCGTTTCTACCACGCATTAAGCATTTTTGACATCCAATACTGCTATACTCACAAAATAAGAGACAAAAAAAAGTAACACAGCACTTTGCTTAGTATTCATATAAAAAATAGATAATTAAAAGCGTTAGTGACTGTAAAAGCTGGCTGTCGAGTGGCTGGTAAGTTGTTGTGGGGAAGTACGAATGTAAACAAACCGTAGCATGCCGTGGTACAATTCCAAATATCAAACCAGACAGATACGTCGGTGAAGTGCAGCCCAGCGTCCACGTTTCTGCCAGAATAGCAATCCGCTATCAGTCTACAGCATTTTTAGCTGCATTAGTCACAATTTTTCTATTGTTTATGGCTTGTATTCGGCTTATATCGCGAAATCGGAGGACAGAGACGTATAATGCGGGGTAAAAACGCGCTAGACACGCGTGTTGAAATAGTCAGAAGTCAAAAACTACGCCAGCTGTAACAGCAATAACGCAGCAACCATAATCGAAAACTCAGTTTAAAAAGTGATTTCCAATAGACCAGACCTAGAGTTAGCTTCTTTTAGAATTACAAAGTAAAAAAACGACTCTCCGTTGCGAAATCAACTGTCAAAGTGGATGCAATTTGTGATTTTGCAAGTTTCTGTGCGCGTAGTAATGAGACCGGCCTCAAATCTTCACGCTTGCTGTAAACCTAACCACTATTTTTCGTACTTTTTACCGAGTTTTCAGACAAAAAATCAACTTTTACGAAATTGATCTGAACGGCTCGAGTCGATCCCGTCTGTGCACTGCAGCGCACCGCGTCCGCGTATTCGACATGCACTACTTACTGCACGTCACTTAACGGTTCAGGGGCTCTTGACTAGTTCAAGACAGACCATCTCGACCGCCGAGAACAAACTCCACATTTATAGTACCGAGTGTTATTATTAGTAAACCGAAAACAATTGTGCATGCAATCTAAAATTGAAGTTTGAATGTGTTTGTTATTGTAATTTGTGTACATACATTATTGAGATTATTTTATGATGATGGATTTTGGACTTGGTTGCAAATAGTGAATTACTGCGCATGTTTTGAACAAAAAAAAAAAAACGGACCCTGCGCCGAAACCCATAGGTTTACATAACTACATACCACTGAGTCAACAGTCATACATATGATCTTATACCCCGTTTGGTGAAGTGGTCAAACGTGGCTCTGACAAAGACGGTGCGGAATAGTAAGCCGGTTACAGTTGGTAGCGGCGCCGATGAACACGACGAAGAAACACATGGATTGCTTGTGGCAAACGGTATGAGACTTGATATCATGGGCATCCAGTCGCAAGTCGGAGATGAGAGTCGACTCAAAAATATCTGCTGGTGTTTTTTTGAGTTACTTTGACCTACAAGTTACGAGCGTCTTGTTTGTCTTTTGATGATTTTTGTGCACCACAAGTCTTTTGTCTGTAGTAAAATCTGTAATCGAATGCGTTCCTGTCTGCAAGAGTTGTCGCACGCGTGCAAGAAGCCGGCACGTTTTTGCAAGGAAATATGTAAACAAAGCCAATTGCAGCGTGGGACGTTTGCACATTGGTCAAGTGCAGCCAGCGTCCGTTGTTCTGCAAGAATAGCAATCAATTGTCGATATACAGCGCTTTCACTAATTAAATCTGGCTGAATTATCATTTCAAAACATAGTTTTAGCTTTTATTTCGTTTTTATCACAAAATTGGAGATCAGAGATGTGTTACGCGGGGAAAAAACGCGCTAGACACGCGTATGAAGTAGTCGAAGGTCAAAAACTACGCCATTCAAAACAGTTATAACGCAGAAACCATGACCGGAAACTCAGTTCAAAAAGTGATTTCCAATGAAGCAGACCTAGAACTAGCTTCTTTTGAAATTATAGACGGAGAAAATCATTTTCCGTTGCGAAATCAACTGTCAAAGTTGATGAAATTTGCGATTTAGCAAGTTCCTGTGCGCGTATATCTGAGTCCGGACGGAACTATTCACGCCTGCAGTAGACCTAACCACTATTTTTCGTGTTTTTTATCGAGTTTTGAGAACAAAAATCAACTTTTACGAAATTGGATCTGAGCGGCTTGAGCGGCGCGGGTCCGGTCGTCTGCAATATTCGACTTAAGACAGCTTTGTCTCTTGTCTGTGCGCATGTCTTGAAACGGCAGCACATTCAGGCACGCGCGATCAAGATGAGCCACCTAATTGACCATTTGGACAAATTTGGTCCTTTGTTTTTTAATTTGTTCACTATTTGTTTTTGCACTGAGAATGGACCTTTTTGTGCAGCTAAAAATAAATTAGATGTAAATGAATTCTACTGGTTGAGATTTTCGTAATGAACTTAGCGGACACGTCCTGGACAGGATGCACCCAGAGCGCAGCGTACCATATCTCTCTCTCCTGCACACTTGCCCCAAGCTGATGCGATGCGGCCGGACGGGACCCGAGCAGATCAATTTCGTAAAAGTTGATTTTCTGTCTGAAAACTCGGTAAAAAACACGAAAAATAGTGGTTAGGTCTACGGCAAGCGTGAACATCTGAGGCTGGTCTCATTACTACGCACACAGAAACCTGCAAAATCGCAAATTGTATCCACTTTGACAGTTGATTTTTCAATGGAAACTGGCCTGCTTAATTTACACTTTAAAAGGAAGAACATTCCGCGTCTTGTGTACAGCGCATTGCTTGCTGGAATAAGTTTTTGGTCATGGGTGCGGCGTTATTGTTGTTTCAACTGTTCTAGTTTTTGACTCTTGAGTACTTCAACACGCGTGTCTAGCGCGTTTTAACCCCGCATTATACGTCTCTGACCTCTAATTTCATGATCAAGACGGAGTAAAAGCAAAACTGAACACTGCACAATAGAACATTAATTGTCAAAGTCGGTATAGCTGCTGCGTACTCATTGTGGATCGTTATTCTTGCAGAGCAGCGGATGCTGAGCTGTGCTTGACCAGCGTGTGCAAACGTCCCACACTGCAGTTTGCTTTGTTTACGTATCGTATTGTTGCGCAATCTGGGACAGTGGCTTACTACTGAGGATTACAATGTCTGGCATGATCCACCTATACGGTCATAATCTACGGCATAGACGCGACGAGTTAGAATTACAGATGGCTGGAAGAGGCAGAACTGTATCCGTCGAAGGTGTTCAAGCTCTGTGTTTGAATAGGCCAGCCCGGTCGTGATGGAAAAGCTGAATTTATCTATAGTCCAAACGGCCACAAAGAGCAACATGAATTATTATCATTTTGGATGCAAAAATTATGACGATCTATAGACTCTACTTGTAGAGGTGTGCTTGAATAACCGAGTTCATTAAGCGGATCGTGTCTAGCGCATGGGAATAAACAAAGAGCCCGCCCATTTCAAAATTTCTGGTATATATCCTCGCCATCGCCCACTTTCCTCTCTCCCTCCCTTTTTCCCGCTCCACGCGTGTCACGCACAGCACAACAACACACTTACGACGCTGCCAACGCCCATCGTGGCAGAGCATCAACTAACTTTGATTTCTATAGTCCTCCCATATATTTAACGTTGCTCCCCGAGCGGGATTCAACTGACTGTGCTTTCTCTTGGTATGTATGGGTTTGTTGTACGTTGTTTGCTAACTGTTCCTTGTATTTGGTGTTGTATTGTCGGTTCTTTTGTTCTTTTTTTTTCGTTTTGGTTTTTGGATTGGCGTTGGAGTTGTCTGATTGCGGAGTGCTTAGGTAAGTCATTATCTCCCCTTTTTCCTATCGTTGGTGGCATCATAAGTGTGTTGTTGATTTGCGCGCTGGCCGCATGCGACTCGGTGAACAAGCTAGGCAAGTGAAGTTGTTTGCTAGAGAATGACGGCGTGACTCGTACTTTCTGCATATGTAATAATATCAACCAATGTAATATAGATCTAAAGCTTCCATATAAAAAATAAACTATAAAGCATCATTCGTTCATTTGACAAATCGTAGTCGTCTCTCGCATGGCAATGAATCAGCGCGATGAATCCCGCGATTGCGATGTGGGCGGCATGGACGTGTGGAGGCGTATACATACAGGTACAGTCAACTTGTATTTACACACGGTGTTTACACATAACCAGCTGTGACGCGACAACGCGTCGGCGCGCGGGACGCCAATTCGAGGTACTGTACCTAAAGTTGCTTTAATTACAATTGATTACAATTGTTACGAATATTTCTGGCTTGTATTCTATTCTACTAATCAAATTGAAAGACAAAGATGTAAACTGTGGGATACTGCGAGACAAAAACGCGCTAGACACGCGTGTCGAAGTGGTCAAAAGTCAGAAACTACACTAGTTGTAACAGCAATAACTCCACACCCATGACCGAAACCTCACCATAAACAGTAGCATCTCATGCAAGCAGCCCAGAACTAAGTTTTATTAAAATTTCTAACTTATGCATTTAGTTTCCATTGAGAAATCAAGTGTTCAAATGGATGCAATTTGGAGATTTGGCAATTCTCAATACGCGTACACATGAGGCCGGACGGGAATATTCACGCTTATATTGGCCCTAACCGTTATTTTTCAGATTTTAAATTGGTTTTTAAGACCAAAAAATGGACTTTCACGAAATTGATCGGGCTGATCAGTTTAAGCGTGCGGGTGGGTCCGCCTCCATCATCTGCACGCACCACCACACCGGATCGCGGGTCGATCGATCGACAGACACATGTCGAGTGTCCCTTATGATCGACCTGATCGTCGACAGGCTGTGAAATGGCAGCACTCTAGACTCGCACATGGTGATGCATGGCGATGCAATTCGAAGGGGGTCCAAGTACTGATCAGACTGATCGACTACGCGCATGCATGTCAAACAACATGCAGATCCACAACCCCGCTTTTTTCCGTTTTCATACGATCTCAAGCTTGACGGCGAAGACTTCGATCCGGAACTCGAGCAGTTTTTTACGCTGTCGATGCAGATCCATACAAAACACTGAGTGTAGAACTTGAGTAGGCAGGGCTTGCGATTGCTCTCAAGACTTTTTTTACCAGCTGTCAATGTTTGATGCGCGGGCCGTAAAATCGCGTCTCCAAAATGCAGCATCCATACACAGCTGAAAGCACGTACTAATACATACATGATACTTTTAAGCTAAAGATACTAAATACACTTTGTCATTGTATAGGTTTATGTGTATATATACGAGTTGGTTAAGCTATGATACAACATGTACGCGCGCGCGCGCGTATGCGGCAGATAAGTCTCTGTGAGGAAATACGTAAACAAAGCAAATTGCAGCGTGGGACGTTTCCACACGCTGGTCAAGTACAGCTCAGCGCCCGCTGTTCTGCAAGAATGACGATCAACAATAGATACACAACACTTCTACTGACTTTAATAGTTAAATTTTCACTGTGAAGTGCTCTGTTTTGCTTTATTTCTGTTGTGGGCATGAGATTGGAGCTTAGAGATGCAGAACGCGGGGTAAAAACGCGCTAGACACGCGTGTTGAAGAACTCGAAGATCAAAAACTAGGTCAGTTGGAACAGCAATAACGCAGCACCCATAGCCGATACCTCATTACCACAAACAGGGCGGTATACACGAGATGCAGAATTTACTTCCTTTGAAATTTCAAATCACGCAGGCCGGTTGCGATTGAGAAATCAACTGTGAAAGTGGATGCAATTTGCGATTTTGCAAATTTCTATGCGCGTAGTAATGAGACCGGCCTCAGATATTCACGCTTGCTGTAGACCTAACCACTATTTTTTGTGCTTTTTACCAAGTTTTCAGATAAAAAATCGACTTTTACGAAATTGATCTGCTCGGATCCCGTCCGTCCCGCCTGCATCATCAACGGGCTACGGTGCGCGCCACTTAACTATATATTATATAATCATCTTGTCAGAATCCCAGATTGAAACATTGGATTTGGAAGGTGTTGACTTGAAGTGGCACGCACTGTATATGTATGTGCAGGAGAGACGGCCCGCTGCGTCAGGACGTGCCGCCAAGTTCATTATGTAAATCTCAACCAATAGCAATCATTTATTTAATTTCTAACGTCACAGGCTGCTCCATTTTCAATGTAAAATTGAATAGTGAACAAAATAAAAAGAGAGCCAAATTCGTCCGAAATGCCCATATTGGTCGCGCGCGTGCCTGGATGTGCTGCCGTTTCAAGACATGCGCACAGACAAGACAAAAAGCTGTCAAACAGACAAGACAACGCCCGTCTTAAGTCGAATGAATACTGCAGACTCGACCGGGACCCGCGCCGCTCAAACCGCTCAGATCCAATTTCGTAAAAGTTGATTTTTGGTCTGAAAACTCGGTAAAAAAACACGAAAAATAGTGGCTAGGTCTACGGCAAGCGTGAATATTTCCGTCCGGCCTCATGTGTACGCGCACAGAAACTTGCAAAATCGCAAATTGCATCCTCTTTCACAGTTGATTTCGCCACGGGGAATCATTTTTACACTTTGTAATTTCAGAGGAAGCTAGTTCTGAGTCTGCTTCATAGAAAGTCAGTTTTGGAACTGAGTTTTCGGTCATGGTTGCTGCGTTATTATTATTATAAGTGACGTAGTTTTTGACCTTTGACTACTTAACACGCGTGTCTAGCGCGTTTTTTCCCCGCGTAACACGTCTCTGACCTTCAATTTCGTGATAAAGACGAAATAAAAGCTAAAACCATGTTTTGCAATGATACTTCAGCCAGATTTAAGTAGTGAGAGTGTTTTATGTCGATAATTGATCGCTATTCTTCCAGAACAACGGAGGCTGACCTGCACTTGACCAGTGTGTGCAGTGTGCAAATGTCCCACGCTGCAACTTGTTTTGTTTACATATTTCCTCACAAAAACTTGCCGGCTTCTTGCGCGCGTACGACAACTCTTGCAGACAGAAACGCATCCGATTAGAGATTATACGACAGACAAAAAACTTGTAGTGCACAGAAATTATCAAAGGAAAAACAAGAAGCTCATAATTTTGTAGGTCAAAGTAACTCCAAAAAACGCCAGCCGATACTCTCAAGTCGACTCACACCTCCGACTTGAGGTTGAATGCCCAATAATCGAGTCTCATACCGTTTGCCACAAGCAATCCATGTGTCCCTTCGTCATGTTCATCTGCGCCGCTACTACCTGTTACTGGCTTACCATTCTGCACCGTCTTCGTCAGAGCCACGTTTGACCACTTCACCGAACGTGGTATAAGATCATATGACTGTTGACTCAGTGGCGATGATAGTTGCATTCCAGTCCAGATGGAATACAGCTTAACCCGATGTGACTGATCCGCAATTGCAAGAAAGTGACCGTCATCAGATATGTCGAATGCGTGGTTAAACACAAAGTCGTTTCTATAGCCATCGTAAATCAGCGCAGCTTGAGATCGATGTCGTCGTGAGGGATTTAATCGCATTTTCTGATTTGCCCTGTTACGTCGTAAATTAGTGCCAGATGAATAACCTCGTGCTGGTGAAATTCGGGGAGATCGCAAATCATAAAGAGCAAGCTTGGAGGTTAGCGTTTACATCTAAGTAAGAAGTTGGCAGTACGTACTGAATCCTCCAGACCGCTGACAAGTATATAGTTTGACTTTAAAAGTTTCATCTTCGTGATGGATGACGGATGACGTACTAACGACGGCTCGTCACCAACACTTGCCAAATCCGAGTGCGTTCTACTGCTATGATCAGGCCGAACACGCATATCATATATCTTGATTTCTCCGTCACGCAGTCCAGCAAGAAACACATTTGGCTGCCAAAACTCCATTGCGTACGCGTCACTCGGTAGGTAATAAGTGAATTCAGCTCGCATTTCTGACGCTTGCAGATGGTAACTACTGATTGATTCCGTGCCTCCTATCGCGATACAGTTAGACACGCTGCACACAGCTGAGCAACGTGGCTCTGGTCCGGCGCGAAACCGATGCATGTGATATAATGTTGAAGATGGACTCTCGGGTAGTTGGAATGAAGTCCACAATGTGGCGTTGAAGTCTGTTGTCCCTGTCGTCTCTGCCGTAATTCTAATCATGTCAGTTATGTATCTCGAGCTTATTGTTCATTACATACATCCCAAAATTTTGCGATCGTGCAATGCTGTTAATCTTTATCTGCGTAAGTAAACATCCTAAAGACAAAACATTATGGCACATACTGGTCCGGTAAATTCCGCAAACGGAGTCGTCATGTCCAGTCTCCCAGAGCACTCTCCAAGACAACCAGCCGCATAGTATTCCTTATAAATTCCGCTGTAATTACCCACCGCAAGTTTATATCTTCCTGTAGTACTTTGCTGTATATCCATGCACGTTACTCCCACAGTATCCGTCCGGCCACTGCTCCATAGTGTATCAACTTTCCGTAAACCTGCCGCAAATGCTTGTACCTCAATCTCCCGTCGCCGACCGCGACTAGATGCTCTTGGTCCGTCAAGCTCAGTAAGATGTGAAACACGTGCAAGAGGAGAGTAATACGCTTGGCCGGCGCCAAAAAGTCTTCGAGAGTGACCTCTCGCATGCTGTGACGTGGATGGACTGTGGAGAGTACTGGTAGCAGACGTCGCGAGTGCGGCCTCTTTCCTTTTCTAATTCCGGTCAATATCTCACTAAATCCCACAGCTAAAACTGCTGCACATACAATCACTTTTGTTTTCTCCTGCTTCACAGCTTTGTCCTTTGTATAAAACGAAGACGACCCGCCTGCGGCCGCGGAAGACAAAGTCCGGAAATACTTCTTCTTGACCTCGTCTTAAGAGAACGGTATTAGCCAACACGGTCTTCCCACTTCACCGGCTCAACTCACCATAATAAAATCCTGGAATCACAGGCGCCATCTCAAGCTTCTTTATGTTCAAACCGAATCGCACCACTGTTCAAAGTGCTCTATATAGGTTGATCATATCTAAGAGCAGAAAGATCCTCATGTTTACAACGCCAAACGGGAACATGTGAGGTGCGGCTTATAAAGCGCCGCAGTCAGTTGGGAGTTTTGAAATTTTGTTAGCGACACAAACACCGTAGAATTACGTTACATATAGCATATACGCGTAAACATGCGTGCGTGTATACTACACGCGTCGCGTCGCTCGCTATAGTGAACATCATATTGACAACAGGCTCTGCCTCGATAATGGATACTCGTATACTGGAAAATCGAATAGTATGACGAATGTTGGGGTACCTTCACGAGCGCGTATGCGTACGTTGTCTTCAGATGGTAAAATACTGGAACCTCCGAACGCGCTTGGACAACAACGCGCGACTACGCTTCAGCAAAGCGGAAATGCGTTATACGTGGAGAGGAAGTACGCGGAAGCGAACGAGATGTACAGTAGGGTGCGTGGCTCTTTGGAAAGTTATATTGCAGAGTACTGATAACTATCTAGGCGCGCGATCTGTTCAAGGCAAATGATCTGACAGTGCCACACTCGCTGTACGCTTACAAAATGAACGCGGCATACAAAGCACAACTGTACTCTGTTGCACTATCAGACGCGCTCAAATACATTGGTTTGAAAAAAACGATGGCAAGAGGATATGTTATTGCAGCGCAGTCGTACGTGCAAATGAATTTCTCTGAGAAGGCGCGACGAATGTTGGAAACGGGGGCTAAGCAGATCAAAGAGGCCTCTGAGAGAGAAAAGGTATGTCGCGTCATTCACTGCTACTATTAGAAACACTTTCTCACATTTTAGTTGCGAAACGCACAACAAAGACTTTTCCCACCGACGGAGCGCTCGTGTGAAGCCGAGTCAGCAGCACCCGCAAGGCTAGCGAAGCGAGTACAGTCACAATTGGTTCTCGGCAAGCCATCTGGTGAGAAGCGTGTTCGGGAGACAGACAACTCGTGGGCTTCAAAAGATGTGATTATGCGGCTGCCATTTGACATTTTGATTCTTATATTTTCTAAATTTGAGCTACGTGAAGTTATACCGCTACAGTTGGTCAGCAGGACATGGCGCGAGTTTATAGTTCGCACACCCGAGCTTTACGCAAAACTTGATATGTCTGATGCTATTCGGTGGGACAGAGCAGCAACTTCGCTTCGACAGTACGTCAAAAGTGCGCACGGGCGGGTTAAGGAGGTCAGAATGGATTACTCGCCGACAGCCAAAAAAGCATCGACTTTCACATGGAGAGATCCGATGATCATGTCTGGTGAATTGAAAGTATGCTTGCGAGAAAATGAAGTACACACGATCGAGCTTCCTTGGTGGTTTTACTTTTCGGTAGACGAACCAAAGTACCAGCGCTACGATAATCTTTACAGTGTGATTTCTTTGAACGACGTTGGATCTATGTTTAATCATGTGGTGAATCTTCAAATTAACGCTGTTCATATTGCGCGGGTGACATGTATACTGCTTGATGATACAAAAGCACTAAAAAAACTACACCGGTTACATTTCATCAGCAGCAAGGAACAGCGGTCTGCTGAAGGGTTTCAGTTTGATTTGACTAGTGTGGAAGCAATCAAGACAAACCTTGATCCAGCATCATACTCTGCTAAACATGTCAAGGAACTTATCGTTGATGCGTGTCCAGATCAGTTGTCTCTTCTTCGCAAGCCAGCCGTGGCAGATCTTGCATGGTACATTTTGCCATTCTTCCCTGGTCTTCACAAGCTTGCTATGCGTTCCTGTGCATTTCCTATTCAGGGCGATGAAGACGTGCTGTTGAACTTTGCTCAATTGATGCCAGAGCTGCGCGAGCTCGTGTACGAAGGGGGTCATGTTCGACGAACTTTTGTGCTCCCTGAATCTTGTACTACTTTGTCTCTTTGCAACTCCAGCGTTCCAGTGGACGAGATAAACGTTTTTGGAACGCTTCAAGAAAGGCCGACACAACTTCAATACCTGGATGTGAGTGGTTTTACTCGCGCTACAGCAGACATCGTCTGGTTTGGCGATATCAAGCATCAATTTGATCCAGAGATGATAACGACATTTATCGCAACTGACGTGGACTTTTTGCCGGATAACCTTCAAATGATTGCACATTCCATGCCACGACTTACACATCTTTGCATCGGCAGAGGCTCCACAAAAAGTATCCTCAGAAACGAAACCATCGCGCAATTCGGCAATATACAGAATCTAGAGTACCTTGATCTCAACGGTGAACGGTTATTTGATTTGATCGGACTTATCGCACTTCTTCTCGGCAATGCGGGGTTGAATGGGTTAGATGCCTTTGCACGAGATCCAAAGACAAAGAGACGGTTACCAGTTCTGGAGCTTATGCAGCGTACTCAAAAAGCATACCGCTCGTCAACACATTCTCCAAAGCTCAAGACTCTCATTCTAGACGAGTGTACTCAACTTTCTACAGAATCTGTGGAGTGGGTGAAGTCGCTTGGAATCACTGTACACCGAAGTGAAACGGAGTATCCGAATCCTCAAGTTACGCGAGGCGGTGTACGCATGTTGAGTCAAAAACCGCAAACGCCAATTACGCCGTTCCAGTTTCCGGTTTTGTGACATCTCTAACTCACTTTGTCTTTTGAGAACTTGATTAATGATTCAGAACACTTGAAAACTATTGTATACAAGCTTATTATCGTACAAACCAGGTTCACACATCAGTAGATAATGCTTCAGTTTGAGCTGGTTCGGAGGTGACTACTGCCTTTTTTGCCCGCTTTAACTTGCTATGTACATATACCATTGTCTAAAGTCATTCCAGAGAATAGAGTGTCTACAAAGTCCCCGGTATCCTTCAGTTTCACGTCGTTGTCAAGAACGCCCAGAACGCCGACACAGATCACGAGAGTACGCTTTCCGCACTCGCACCTCCAAATCTGCCACTGCACTCAACTGATTAATCAGTTATACCCATCACCTTTTTGCAGTTATACTCCACACAGTGAATGAACCTCTTGTAGATCACGTTACTCGTGCTACGTGAACATAACTTGGTTGGAGTCGGCGATCCAACTGGATGTACCGTGGCGCGCTAACCTCCAGCGCCACACAGGACTTGACAGCTGTCACGACCCAAAACGGTAAACGTCATTCAACTTTCTACGGCATAATATGGCAAAAAACGATCGGTATATATTTCACTTTCACTCACACAAATGAGAGACACTATAAGATACAAAAAAAGAATGTGGGTGGGGGAGGAGACGGAGAGAGAAATGCCTGCGATAGGCTGCGTCCAAAAAAGAAAGCAAAACACAAAAGGACAAAAACCCTGAGATCCAAACACAAGCACAAGTCAAGTTTCACATACACAGTTCAAGACATATTAATCTAGGTCTTTTTATTAAGTAAATATAACACGACGCGCGGGGCAGGGGGGTTTTCTAACGCAATGAAATAATTATATCGCAAACAATTCAATCACAACACAAGCCAGGCAGCACTTACGCGGCCTTCTCGTGCTGGGTCGACACACGCTGCATCGACACCAAGAAGTCCTCAAGCGAACGCTGCTTGGGCTTCTCCTTCAGGCCCTTACCGTTCATCAAACGGTCAAAGGCAACCGACTCAGACATAAGGTAGTAGGCACCGCCGAGAATGCAGAAAATGCCGAACGAGAAAATCCAGATACGGACAACAGCAACCATGGAGGTCTGTCCACCGACGAACCAACCGAAAACACAGAAAATGGTGGAGATGACATCGACGATGAAGACAGCGCCAGACAGCTGCCACGAAGGGAACGACGACCAGAAAGGACCGCTGGCACGGGTGATGAAAATGAGCCAGTTCTCAGTGAGGGCGATCTGGAGGAAGAGAACCTCATCGCGGACACCAAAGTTCTGGATGATACCACGGCCGTGGGGGTGCTCGCCAACAAACATGGTGGTGAGGGTAATCCAGGTACCGACGGCAAGAATGACACCGAGAACGACGGACATACCCCAAAGACGGGGAAGGTTCCACTTGACCGGCTTCATGGAGTAAGGAGCGTTATCGTAGGCAATGGCGAGGGTAGCAATATCGGCGAAAATGGCAATGAAGACAATAAGCTCGATGTTAAGCGAGGTGTTGAGAATAGCAATCCAGAGACCAAGGAAGAGCTCAAGGTGAAGCGAAAGAGCAATACGGTACACAACGTACGAGTACATGCGGTGGAAAATCTGACGCGAGGTCTTGAGGGCATCAATGATAGCAGAGAGACCGGGGGCAAGGAAAACAATATCGGCAGCGGAACGGGCAGCATCGGAAGCACCCTCGACGGCAATACCGGTATCAGCACGCTTGAGGGAAGGAGCATCGTTGACACCATCACCGGTCATAGCAACAAGGTAACCACGCTGCTGGAGAATCTCGACGACATTGTACTTGTGCTGGGGGAAAACCTCGGCGAAACCATCAGCGGCCTCGACGAAATCGTAAACCTCAGAACCGGGCATGTCACCACCGCCACCGAGACCGAGGCGCTCAGCGTTGTAGACGTTGGTTCCGAGACCGAGCTGACGGGAAGTCTCACGGGCAATACCGACGGCGTCACCAGTAAGCATCTTGATGGAGAGACCGAGGTTCTTGGCCTCGTTGATGGTCTTGGCAGTATCGTGACGGGGGGGATCCATGCAAGGCATGATACCGAGAATTTCCCAGTGGCCCTCACCGCGGCGACGGGCAACACCAAGCGAACGGAAACCACGGGTGGCGAACTCAGCGACCTTGTTCTTGTAGTCGTTCAGGATATCCTCGGGAAGGGGGTGGTCCTCCTCGACGGTCTTGAGCACGAAAAGAGGAGCACCCTTGACACAGACAATGCGCTCACCAGCGGGCGACTCAACAACGGCAGTAACCTTCTTGGAGACGGGATCGAAGGGGTGGAACTCGAGAACCTTGTACTTGGAGAGGGTGTTCTTGGCACGGGGGTAGAACTTGAGAGACTTAAGGAAAGCCTTGTCAATAGCATCGAGACCCTTGGCCTTGCGGGCAGCAGCCAAGCAAGCAGTAAGCATAAGATCATCGGGCTCGACACCGGCGACAGTGTAGGGCTCAGAGAGGGAAAGCTTGTTCTTGGTGAGGGTACCGGTCTTGTCAGAGCAGAGAATCTCGACACCAGCAAGGGACTCGATAGCAGAGAGCTTCTGAACGATAGCCTTCTTCTCAGCAAGGTAAGCAGCACCGACAGCCATGGTGGTGGTAACGACAGCGGGGAGACCGACGGGGACACCAATGACAGTGATACCAAGAGTGAAACGAAGGATGTCAACGATAGGATCGGTACGGTAGAAAGCAGAGACCCAAACAACCATAAGAGTGGCAATAACGAGAACCAAGAGAATCGTACCGATACCGTTAAGAACCTCAGTGAAATGACCGGAGCCACCGGAAGCCTTGTTGACAAGGGCAGCAGCGCGACCGACGAAAGTGTTGTCACCAGTAGCAGTGATGACCATGAAGGCCTCACCACGCTTGACTGAAGAAGAAGCGTAGCAAGAGTCACCGTGGTGCTTGTCGACAGCAAGGGACTCACCAGTGATAGCAGACTGATCGACCTGGAGGAAGCAGTCCTCGGTAACAAGACGACCATCAGCGGGGATAATGGTACCCTCATCGACCTGGAGAATATCACCGGGAACGACCTCGGGGGCCTCGACCTCAACAATGGCACCGTTACGGAGAACGGAAGCCTTAAGAGCAAGAGTCTTCTTCAACTCATCGACAATAGAACCAGCCTGGAACTCCTGGACGAAACCGACACAGGCGTTAAGAGCAAGAAGACCGCAAATGACACCGAAATCGACCCAGTCCTCAAGACCGGCAGCAAGGACGGCAGCAGCCTATAGAAGGAATTGAGTTAGCGCTGTGACCACATAGATAAAATGTGCGGCGTGCGGCGCAGAGTCAACACAAAACATCGGGTGGACCACAACAAGCCGAGCGGCTCAGAAAAGCCGCGCGGAAGGAGTGACGAGCCAACCACAGACGAGTATGCCAAAACCGGCTAGAGTGCCGAAAACACAAGAGGAATGCAAGTAGCGGAAAAGGGAAAAAACACATACCTCCATAACGAACTGAATAGGACCAATGAAGTACATGAAGAACTTGAGAACAAGGTTCTCCTTCTCCTCGCTCATCTGGTTGAGACCGAATTTCTTGCGGCGGGCAGCAACCTCCTCAGTGGAAAGACCGTAGCGGGGGTCGGTCTGGAGAAGATCCTCGGGAACGGGGCGGGCAGAGGCACCGGCCTCGACCTCCTCGTCTTCGAATTCCTCAGCTCCATCGTCGGACTCGAGCTCGGCGATGAGAGCGTCGATGTCCTCATCCTCGTCGTCGTCGGCGGCGGGAGCGTGGGCCTTCTCAGTTGTGGGCTGAGTAGACATGGCGGTAGCGGTTAAGCAAGGTGGGGGGTGGTTGTGGTGACCGGGGTAGGGGAGGGAGGACTGGCTTCGGCAGCTGCAGGTGTGCTAGACGCAGAAGGGACAGGGAAAGAAAGGCGAGCGGGGGGAGGGCGCGGGCGGGGCGGGAATATATAGGGCGGCCGAGACGGGACGGACGGCAGCGGCATAGCCAAACAGAGGCGTGCACCATGCGGGCCCGAAAAAAAAGCGCGAAAAAGAAAGCGGGCGGCTCATTGTTGCTGTGCGGCGCGGGCGGGTCCGCATGCCGCGGGCGGGCGTGCGGTGGCCACGCGCCGGACCCGGGTTGGGGGGAGGGTCGCGCGGCTGGAGCGGACCCGGGACGCGGCCGGCACGCGCCGGCTACGGCGAGCGGGCGTCGCGGGTCTGGCGGGGGGGAGCCTGGGGGTGGAGTGGCCGTCGTGGAGGAGACGGAGCAGGCGGAGCGTGGGGGCCTGGCGGAGGGCTGGCGGGAGGTGACGAGCGCGCATTGGGGCGGAGGCTGCTGGAAGGCGTAAGGGCTGGATGCTACAGTACTACTAGGGCCGGGGGGTCTCGGTGGAGGCTGCGGCGGAGGACGTCGCAGGACAGGCACCGGCCGGTGGCGGACCGGGAAGGGAGCTGGTGGTCGTCTGGCTGCCGTTCGTGGTGGACGAGTCTGGCGAGACGAGCGCGAGCCGGGCGTCAACAAACAGGACACACACCGGTCGCCATAGAAACGCGGGCCCGTCAGACAATGGGCCTCCGCAGCTGTCGCGCTGGCGGTGTGCCGACTCCCGACGCCCTAGCCCTGGGCGCCGCGGTGCCGAAACGCCGAGCAATCTGTGCAGTGTGCGGTGGGCGATGACGGTGTGCACGCGAGCTGCTCCGTGGCCACGACCGGCGGCGAAACGGCGGGATCGTCGCTGGAGGCCGTCAAGAGGCCGCTGGAGGGCCGCTGGAGGGCCGCTGGAGGGCCGCTGGAGGGCCGCTGCCAGGTCGTCTTCCAGCTGATCCGCAGAATACACAAAATACACCCGCTGGGCACGCACACAATTGCTCGTCGCGCCAGGTATCGCGGGCTCGCACAAGACAATAGACTTGGCCATCGAGTAAACATCGCCAGTGCGGCTCCCCCGGCGCCGGTTCTGGCTGCCGCCTTCCTATCGCGGCCACGCTTTGGGCGCCGCACCGCACTGCCAATCTGGCGTCGACGTCCAAACAGCGCGAGAGCTCTTGGCTGCCCCTGAGCGACTCAGACGCGATGCTGTTTTACACGGTCTATACCACGAGGTCTGTACTCGGCTTTTCGTTCTCCAGAGGTCATGAGCTCTGACTGATATACTCTTCCTAGCTACCGACGGGACGTCGTTCTCAACAGCCGCCAGCTCGCCTCGCACTCTGTGCTGCACTTGGTGCTGCACTCTGTGCTGCACTTGAGTGCTGCGCGAAATAAAAAACTCAATCCCGCCCATCTCTCGCCTGCCCAGGCACCGTTTTGGCCCAAGACGCGCCAAATGCGCCCTACTGACCCCCCATACACAATTTCCATGCGCTTGTACCGAGACCACACTCGCCGCTGCCCCCCAACTCCGGACTTTGTTGTTTTCTCGCGCCCTGATTGGCGCCGTACTACTCCCTCAACTCGACTCATCTCGTTTCGGTCCCATCCCAGATCTCCAGCTGCTCTCCTCGTCTCCCCGCGTACAGAGTGCGTTGTACAAGGGCACCGTCTTCGTGCGCCCTCAGATAGCAGCATGTACGATCTCCCTCATGCAGTCTCTCAGGGCCTCATAACCGCCCGCTGCTTTTCCGCCGCCTCAGCATGAAACACTGGGCGTCTATACTCTGCCGGAGACGCTGCTCGTCCGGCGTCTCCACGCGCGCGCCCAAAGTCCCGCCCGTTCCGCCCGCGCCGGAGTCGCTTCCGCACCACCCTAATACATTTATTATGATTTGCTTTGGCCCCCGCGTGCCCTTAACCCGGCCGGGGTTTTTTTAATTTCTGCCACCGTACTCCAGCTCTCGCGATCGGTCACTGTCGGCCACTTCAAACGCCCCCGCCGATATTATACGCGTGCATGTCCTCTGCGGACCCGGATATCCCTCCCCGTCGCCAGTGTCATCGCAGACAATTGTTGACCGTCATCGACTCAATTCAGTGTAGCTGCTGAGGGGCACCATGCCTCATAATTATCTTCCGCTACAATGATCAATGATATACCAGAGGTTCTCAAGCCCTCTCCGCGTCTGCCTCGGCTTTGTAGATGAGAAAATCTTGGCTTCCGTGGTACACTGTGGCGTTATTCGCACGATGTACTTCTCCGCACACTTGCACTTTAACGTTGTGCACCGGTATAATGCCCGTCACCTTTAAGCGTGTGCGCGCGCGCGCGATTGTCTCGTTTGACTCGTGTTTATAAAAACTCAACAACCGCATATGCAATTCCGCGCGACGTTCCTGACTTGCAGCCGCCACCGCTGACACCGAGGTCCATCGGTCCTTAACCATCAGCATGTCTACTGTAGCCGACTGTAGCAAGTGTGCAGCAATGGCCGCATCTGTTCAGCTTGTTCGCCGCCAGCTCGCAAACACGCCGGCGGTGTGTAACCGAACCTGACACACGCTTGCTCAGCCTCTGCGGATCTATCGCCGGCCGTCGCCAATTGAGTTCGGCGCACTCAATCAAAATAAAAAAAAAAAACACTCAGGGCGTACATGCACCGATATCGCGCGGTCGATTGAGCCTATTTTAATAAGTATATTTCTTGTACGTCATTCCAGTATGCACGCGCGCGGGCGCAATCTGTACCAAGTCGTTGTACCTTCCGCCATTGCCGCCGATTGTCCGTGCGATTTTGTCCTCACTTCAATCACTTTACTCCTTTCCTCTTCTTGCTTGTTAACTGTACTGTACGCGTTTGTCTTTTGTACGCCGCTCGATTCATGCACGAGACTTTTATCTTTTCAAACAATGTATCCAAGTACCTGACTGACTAGAACTGATATGTATACTGCAAACTATAGCTCACCGGGCTCACACAACTGAAAACAATCCAGTCAAAAGAAAAAAAAAATCAATTACAACAATCACACGCATTCAAACCCCCGCGTCTAACCGAGCTGTCACTTCTCCGACATCGTGCACCCTCCCATCCTACTCCCAATCCTCCTCTTCCTCCTCCTCGTCAGCACCCCCCTTCGCTGATGCCGCTGTACCCGCAGCCGCAGCCTTCAAATCCGTCGTTGACGAGACCGCAGTTACCACGTCATAGCTGCTCTCGCTCGACGGCCGCGAGCTATTCGGCACCGATCCCGTCGCTGCCGCTGCCGCACCCGCCGCAGCCGCTGCCTCCGGCTTTAACGTATCAGTCGATGACGTACCCTTGGGCTTGCTCTCTCCCTCTCCTGCTTCTTCCTCCTGCTCTTCCTCCTCGTCCTCTGCGTCCCAGTCAAAGTTGTCATCCGTACTTCCAGCCGCAGAAAGCAGCGCCTTCCGACGCGCTTCCTCACTGTTGATCTGATCCCGCAGAAAGTAGTATCGTTTCCAAAACTCGTCGTACGTGATCCGCTCAGGCACAAGACGCTCCATCAACTTACGCAGCTCAGGATAATGCTCCAGGTCTTCCGCAATCGCCTTGGTCTGTTCGTCAACGCTAAACTTGCCCGAAAACTCCTCATACGCCTTGTCACCCGCGTCAGCAGCCAAAAACGGCTCCGCAGAAGTGTGCAGCGCGTGCAGCTGCGCATCAAGACGCGTCGTGTAGATTTGGCGCTTCAGCTCCTCAGGTACATCAAACAGCACGTCCTTCTCCGTCACGGTCGGCCGACTAACCGCACTTCGTCCGTTCTCGTCGTCGTCCTCATCTCCCGCATCGATCGTCACTGCGTCCTTCAAAAGCTCTTGCACCTCGTGGCCAACCTGCGACATGTACTTTGAGAAATCGACTTTATCCAACTCCTCCAGCCGCACCTGCGCATGCTGCTTCAGAACGCCAAACATCCGCGACGTACTCGCTGGTGCAGTCCGCACAGTCGACCTAACACGCTGCGCCGCGTCAGACGAATCCATGCTCCGTCTCGTCGACGCGACGAACTCCGACGCTTGTGCCGCAATCGAGCTCGTCCGTAGCGTCTCCGTGATGTTGGCAAGCTCCTTGCTCGCAATCCCGCTGGCGCTCGTCAAATCCTTCTTCGTGACATCATACGCCGCCTCGCCTTGCTTCTTCACACTCTCCCACAACCCACCAAGCTTCGCTCCCCACACCGTATTCGAAAGCGTCTCAACCGCATCACTAAACTCCTCCGACAACGTCTGTGTCCCTGAACTCTCCTCCTCCACCACAGGATCAGCCGCAGGATCACCCGCCGCGACCTCTGCACCCGCGCCCCCTGCTGCCGCAGTCGCGATCGCAGCCGCGTCGGGCGTCGTTGTCTCGGTAGCCGCAGACGACTTGCGACGGTGATGCTGGACAAAGTTCTGGTCCGGTAGTGACTCTTGCTGAATTGCGTCGTATGCTGTGTCCATCTTGCTGTGCTGTTTGCTGGCGCAGTGTCGGATCAAAGGTGTGAATTTGGGTGGGGGGAATTGAGAGATCAGCAGATCATTTGGGAACTCGTGTAGTTAACGTCAGTTGGTTTGAACCTGCATGACTTAAGGACGTTGTAAAGCCGCCGCGCCAGCTCGGCTGCAGCAGCAAATTGTCAGCACAGTATGTGCCATCCCGTCTTGACCGCGGGGCCTGTATCGCTCCAGCCGCGTGTCTGCTCCGCACGAAATCTACGCGTTGATATTGCTCCAGATGGTCAACTCAATTGCATTTCTAACTCCAACCAACTCCATCTACTCCACCCTCCTTCTCTTCCGCGTCTCCAACTCCGCAAGCTTACACTCAACCCGCACGCCCAACACGTCTTGAATCCAAAAACATTCCGCATCCGATACAGCAGGACACGCGTTCATCTTCAACTCCCTCAACGACACCTTCCTCCTCTCCGCGCCTCCCTCCACCAACTCCCTCAAATTCCCCGCACTCACTGCAATATTCCCTCCCGCAACCATCCGCGCAAGCATCCGAAGAACCCCGTCCTCATTCACAGGCGTATGTGAAATATCCAGCGCCTCAAGCTGCATCAACCCTCCAATCTCCCATACCGCCGCGCTCGTCACCGACGAATTGTAACTCACATCCAGCTCCCGGAGATTAGGACACATCGCCACTATCCGTGCAGTCACCTCCGCTACGCCAGGCGTAGCAGGATTACTGAATAACACACCCGGACACCGCGCCAGTACAAGTCGCGTGAGAACAGTCGAGTCGCATCGCGCCAGCGTCGCGAGAAGCTTTGTGTCAATCAGCATTTCACAACGATCGAGTCGCAATGTACGCATACTTCGATACTCATCCTCCACAACAACGTGGTCCTCGCCGATGAAACTACTGTCATACCGCTCTCCAACCTCGCTTGAAATCACCGTCCGTGGTGTCATCGACGTAGCACTCAACGCGAGTTCCTCGCACCCAGGCGCAATGATCGGCATTCTCTCCAACCACGACCCGGTAAGCACGATCTGTGTCAAGCGTGGACAGCATCTGAAATCCGTGCGTTGGAAGTAAAACAGCCCGCTTGGCAACCTCGAGCTTACACGCACATCAACACACGAAAATCGCCGTATCCTTGGAAACCCACAGAGTAACCTGTCGAGTTCGCGGTGATCCACAAACACACACGGACCATTATCAAGATGCCGACCAGCGCCACCAATGATTCCCGGATCTTCTCCGCCGAGATTAAAAACCTCAAGCGCCTCATGAACACGATACTCAGCCGTCGCTGCTCTCGGCAAACTTCCAGCACCCAACGCTCGACACCGTGGTCCAGAGCCGTAGCAGTCAAACACGCGTAGACAAGACATCGACCCAGTCAGAAGCAGTCTTGCTATCTCTGTAAGTTGCGTTGCACTCGCCCGCAAAATCGTCAACGCTTGAAGACGCAACGATGCAGCACTACCTAGCACACGCGCAGACGCGAAGATCGCGCCTGCGCTCGCGTCGAATTGAAGAAATTTCAGCCCAGAATTGCGACCACTGCTTCCACTGCCGTCGCGGCCGTCGCTACAGTCGTCATCCATCTGCTGCCCAAGAAGAATAGGAAGACTCATCGCCCCCGTCAAATTAGCCATATTCGCCAACACCGCCACGTTCACTGTGCCTTTTGCGCGGGCCACACACGCACTCAGAACATCTGGTGTCACAGCGCCAGGAGTACATGCAGTGAAATCAAGAGATGTCCATAGAAAAGGACAGTTTATGATAAATTCATGCCATGTGCTGGACACGGCTGATAATCGAACACGCTCGAGAAAGGGAAGGTGAGCAAAGATTTGTTCGCATATTTCAGGCGGGAGAGTCGCGATGGGATCGTGCTTGCTGGTTGAGATCGCGGGACTAGGTGGAGAATGCGAACGTGTTGATGTTGTAGTGGTCAAGATATCGCGAAGTTTGCAGAGACCTGTTGCGAGCACGTCAACTGCTTCTGATGATCTCCCTTGTAACTGATACACATTACCCAGCAGCAAATATCCCTATACTGGTCAATATCCAAATCATCACATCTCTCTCAAAGCCCACACTTACCTCAGCGCATGCCTCATCAATTCTTATAACCTCCTTAGCATCCACAACCGCATCATCATACCACCTTAACGCGATAAAACATCGACACCGATCCTGCACCGCAGATATATCAGGATCAACGCCGTTTCGCCTCGCGCTATCAATCGCACGGGTTAGTAGAACTATCGCATCTTCGTGTGCTCCGCGTTCGACAAAACGACGCGCATGCCGTGTCAATAGTGTTGGTGTTGATGCCGACGATGTCGCTGATGATGACGGCGCTGCTGCTGGAGTAGGTGAGCGCGGCGGTGGACTTGGTGATGACGAAGACACGGGTACTGTGCCGAACGCCGGAAGATGTGACTCCGTTATCCGCGCCAAAAACGCATCATTAAACGTTCTGTGGTCCATCTCTCTTAATTTGAATGCATCGTTCACTCTATAGAACTCTCTTGACTTCTCAAATGCCGACTTGCCCGGTTGGTGTATGTTGTGTCTATGTGTGTGTCTGTATCATACGCCATATGGCTGTCGTCGGAGTTTCGTCACGTTGGGACTAATTTGCGTGCGGCGGTGATCCGAGCTGACGCCGCAGGACTCGCTTCCGACAACTCGAAGTGCGCGTGCGTGCCGACGAACCGGCCGACGTGCCCATCGCCTGCAAACAAAAACAACCTACAATTGAACAATGTCCGGAGACGAACTTCGGCGCCGAAAAACAGAACTACAACGCTCCGAACTGGTCGCCGATGCGCAATTGAATCATGCTTAATTTGGATAAAACCCTGGAGCGAGAGTAGCATCCTGCAGGCACGGAAGATCCAGACGGGTTGTTGTTCTTCTCGCATACTTTGCTATGTACATTCAGTCGTCCCACTTCACGCTCTCAACACGCACCCCCCCCCAGACCCTCCGGAATGTCAATGCCCAATGCCTGTACATGCATATACATAATTTCTCATGCACCATCCACACATCGCGTATGTACGCATAGACCACTCGTCGTTCATCTCGCGCCAAACCTTCCATATAAAATACCCACGTTAAAATAATGTTCTGCCGGGGCGCGCGCGCCTCCTATGCCACGTTATAAACTGTATTCCTTAAATCTGGTCGCGCATTGCATGATCTGCACGGGTCAGCCATGAATCAGCGTTATATGTACACGCGCATATGACAGCGCACCGGTCCGTTCGAGTATACATACATACATATCTGCTGAGCCCGATTAAGCAGTTCTGCATACTTGTATATGATTGCATACACAATCCTGATAAACCATCAATACCGATATTCAATACTCGACCAGAAAGTCGCTCAATTGAAGATCAATATCCGCGGCGAGATCGCGCGCAGTTTCAAACGCAAGATGCACGGACCATCGAACGCGCGAGTCTAGGACATCTGAAATCGCGCCACTGCTTGCACGGGTGAAAAAGCCCAGGGTCGCAAGAGTTGCAAACTTTGAGATTTATGGTTAGCGGGTGTAGTAGTCAGAAAAGAGAGAAAAGATGTACCTGAGACTGAATGTCGAGAGTGAAACTCAGCTCGTGCGATGAAAGACGACGGAAGATCGCCATCAGTCGCTCGTACTCAAACGAACTTGGCTCTGAGTTTGCTTTCGACAACTGCATGGGTTAGTCACTTCTGCGCCAAAAGTACCCGCTAATAATACCGGGACGCGACGCTGCAGTAAAAACAAATAAACAAACAAACAAATAAACAAACAAACAAGCAAACACAGAAACCAGAGAGAATAACACACCTTTGACCTCCGTCTCCTCTGCCCTGAAGACAAGTTTGCTTTTGAAAAAACCGACTTATCATTCCGTGGTGTACTGTACGATGCAATAAACGCTGCACACAAAAGGTACTTTGCACTTATTGGCATATCTGAATACGCACTAACTCCTTTCGTCACAGTGGTAGTCCCAGAGTGGACACGAGGTGAATTGAACACCGTTGCGTCGCTACCATTATTCACGTCTTCAACAGTGGCCGCGGCAACGGTCTGCTCGACATTAGGGACGAGCGAGTTGGAAATAAACGCTTCGCTTCGTAGTTGTCCTCGAATGTTCACCTGGAGTTTAAACTCCACGTTTCCCTCGATCCCCGCAAGCCCACCAGCAGCAACCACGGGCGCGACGTACGTCGCAAATGCACGATACGCAGTCATCCTCAGTCTGCGAATATCAGATCCAAACAGGGGATAAAACGTTGCCACTATCAGCTTGCTAAGATACTCCCAAACGGTCGCGCACTCCTCCTCAGTGAGTGCCCCGGCACCGTGCGACCGCTCGAGAAGACGCTGGGTCACGTACGCCGGCTGAGAACAGAGAACGGCAGTGGCTTCCACACGCGTATACGGAGGAAAGTAGATATGTGGAAACATTGCAGTTTGTACGTTGCGGGGGTCGACACCATTTGACATCACGACTATAAAAGTGAGAACATTGTTCGTGAGCTGGTTCGTTAGTTAATGTCACCCTTTTAAAAAAAAAAAAGAAGCCACACTTACGTATTCGTTAATCTTGCTCAAGAATTGTATTGTCGAATCCCATGCCTCGTTCAGCTCATCAAAATGATCGAGAATAATCAAGTGTGCGCGATCTCCAGGCCACACACGAAGAGCCTCATTCAGATCCGACACAGTTGTACTGAAGTTTCCCACCCAACTAATATTAACCACGCCCTCGTCATCCTTTTCCACCTCTTCCCCTCTTTTCTCTGGTGCGAATTCCTCGGCAAAGTCACTAACGCATCGCACGATATGCAACAACAATTGTCGCACAGAGACAAACTCGTCAACCGAGATCCACGTGTGTTCGTACCCCGTCCGTATCAGAAATTGTTCCAACACCCGCGTCTTACCCGTGCTTGGCTGTCCTGTAAGCTCCAACAAAGGAGGATTCAACTCTGGATCCTGTAGCAAAGATTAGCTTGGAAATCAGAGAAGAGTGTGCAACGACGAACCGAAGAGAGGTATGTGTTGAGCAGGTCAAATTGAAAGTATCGAGCTGGTGTTTCGTACGTCAGCGCAATCAAATCCTCCTGCGACAACGAAGCCATCAGAACCAATAGTCCGCCCCCAATGTCTCCTCTCCCGGCTCAGCCTGACAAGTCACTCGTGGAAAATAAAATATTAGAGCGTCTTGACGCGTCGCGCGCGTCGCGAATTAATTACATACGACTGCTCTTAACTGCACCGCCGCGTGGCAGTGAAGGTGTGGCGGTGCACGAAATCCCAATCCAATCCCGACATGAAAACGGACTTCCTTCGAAATGCTTTTCTCGTGACCAGCAGCAGCAGCATCAACATCAGTAGCAGTTCACCACCACGGCCACGGTTTGCACAATGTCGATGATCCCGCGTCCGTCGGCAGCGCGTATGCGTGAGCTGATGAAAGCGTCATGTGCGGTGTTTGACGTGTTTTATAACCCCAACCAAGTACGGACAGGAAACAAGATTCTTCGTCGCGCGTTCAAAGGTCCCGAGGTCGCCGGATACTACCCGCCTAAATCGCCTGTGACTACCAAGACTCTTCAGAAAGCGTTCCCGATGTTCAAAGTTCCAATGCCGTCTGAGGAGTTGTTTAGAATCCAGATGGCAGAGTCCAGACGGAGACGTGGAAAGGGTCCACCAAAGAAGAAGGAAATTAGTACGTATATATTTCAACGTTTTAAGAAGAGATTGATGCTAAAAAATGGTATAGCTGATAAGAAGCGGAAACGCTAGGCGCAGCCGGGCGCAATTTGACTTGGGTTTCGCAATGTACATACTGTTTGGCATTTTGTATAATAAACTTTTTCTCGTTACAGTCTTTGGTGGGCATGAATCAGAATGGATGGGATTTCTGGTAGTCTTCTGCACTACTGACTTCGCATGTTTTGAAGAAGAGAAGAAAAAAGAATGGATTTCGGTGGTAGTCGCGTACAAACGCAAGGAAGGAACTAGCGACAACGTATACATCAGCACGACGACCACACCACGACAAGAAACAGAAGATAGAAGAAAAAAACATGAACATAAAAGTCCTGCAGTATTTGGAAGCAACCAAAGTATAGAGAAAAAATGACACTCGAATCACCTGGCCCTCTTTAGAAACACAGAATATTGCACTGAAATCTCGACTATCCATGGATATATGTCAGGCATGCATTGGATTCAAACGTACGTGTGCATACATATAGAAGTAAATGTTGAGTGCATGTTTTCCCAGGACGAATAAACAAGCAACATCGGAGCTGGAAATCGGGAGATCAGTCGAACATGAGAGCCGACGACGGCACAGCATGAGCGAGGGAAGAAGGGCGGAGGGTCTAAATAATGATAGACAACGTATATTAACAATCCGTTCATGTACGCCTTCCAAAGACTAACGATATAACACAGCAGCGGAGAGCAATTCACAACAAAACAGACAAATTGCACAACAAAGAAAGGCATAGCAAACCGCCGTCACTTGAACTTCACGGAACACAGAGGAGCGACAACTCCACCAAGTGTTACCGATCAGTGCGAACGGCTGCAGCACACGCAGACAAAAAAAATAGAAATAGTAGGAAACCCGGAACACCGAATAGAAGCCGAAATCAGAATATTAAGTACCTTGTAACACGTTCCAGATCCCTAGATACGCTCAAACATGCCAAAAGTGTTTTCTCCAGAGTACCTAAAATCACAATGTTAGCACTTGATGGTAAATATTGAGACAGTTACGTACGTAATGTACAGGAAACCATCGTCATCCTTGTGCTCCTCGTAAATCGAGCTCATGAGAGCGGCAGTCGGAGGAAGCACCTCATCGACGTAGATAAAGATAGCTTTCTCGGCGGCCAGACGGATGCGCTTGCGGATGACGTACACAAATTGACCAACAGTAAGATCAGCAGGAACGAGGTACTTTTTCTTGTCAATCGTCGCGATGTCGCTCTTCTCGACCTTCTCACAAATCACCTTTATAATGTTAACACGATGGATACTTTGGTGATGTGCGCTGTACACGTACGGGTATGCGATCTGAGTACTTCTGACGAATACGCTCAGCCTCAGCCTTGCGCTTCTCTGTCGCGACAAGTTAGCATCAAACACAAAACGAACAATTCTACACTTCACGCAAGCATTCAAATGAGCAAAAGTACCACATCGATCAGATCGTTGAAAGCTGGTGATGTGTGGACGCGACGAATGCTGACGAATGCGAGACGCGCGTCGCTCGAGCCATAGTGGACAGTATTGTACGTACCGAAGGGGTGTTCATCTTTGAATTTCGAACGCATTGTGACAAGTGAAGCTGCAGGACTTTACACACGTATTCTGACAAAGCAAGAGAAATCGAACGCAACCAGGCTGCTGGAGGGTGGAGGATGGGGTAGAAGGCAGGTGAAGATGGGGGCGATAAGCGGGCGGAGTGCGCGGGAGGGGAGGGAGCGAGTTAGTTGCCGCGTTGGGACTTACCGAGGGCTAGGGTAGGTGTTAATAGGGCGAGGGCTTTACCCTTGTGCCATTATACTGTAACACACCGCCTCGGCAGCTAAGATCGCGTGTCGGACAAGCACTTTTGACGCCTTCCTTGCTGAAAGAAAGTAATAATAATGCTTGTGTTATCTGAAGAAGGTCGTGCGTGCGAAGCAGCATTTTGTTTCTGCTCAGTCACAGATTTGGATCGAATTTACGCATTTGTAGACTCAAAGCCGTGCGTTAATCGAGTCAGATCGAAGCGAGAAGGCAGATATTTGATGCCTCCACGACCCATGAGCAGTCTCGGGGTGGGACTGATATATACATTAAATAGTATAAGTTAGTATGACTGAAAAGTAATACAGGATGCCTGTAATACTAGCTGTATAGCTACAGATAAGATCCAGCTAGCTGTACGAAGCTGCCTGACTTAGAGACGAGGTTGACCATCATTTTAACATGCGTCTTTGGCCGTGATGGGAACAATAACTCAACAACCAGTTCTTCCAGATCAGCCCTTTGTATCTCAATAACATAAAGTCATAAACAGTTTTAAATTGTACATGATTGTATGGATGTAAGTCGATTCAAGATCGCGTTGACGACGCGGGAAGCTGTTCGATGCGGCTCGACCCGATCGTCACGCAACCGGCGCCGCGCTTGGACGGTGAATTCGCGATATCAAAGCCTCGAACATGCCACCTTTTTACCTGGTTCTATAAATCATCTTGCACCCGTACTCTTCTGTTTGTCTTGTTTTATGACATACCCATCATCATCTGCATTATAGCTGTTTAAGCTAAATACTAGATCTTCTCTTTGCTTCACAATGCTAATCTCCATGGGGCTTGCCCGTAAGCGGGCTATCGCGATGGCGTCGCGAGCAAAAGGTACTATCGATGTTCCCTGTGTTATCTCGCTCTTTAATGCTGACTTTGCCAGCTCGGTCAGTTCCCAGGTCATACTCCACCGAGGCGCCGAAGAGTGGATCTTCCTTCAAGACGAACTTCACGTCACCGGGCATGCTTTTCACCGTTGGTTCCGTCGGTGGATTCGCCGGAGCTGTGGTCTTCAGTGTATGTTTATGTTGGTTCATCAATGCGACAATAAATGATGCTAACTTTTCAAGAACTCGAAGAAGCCTGTTCTCAATGATGCTCCACCAGCGGAAGCACCAGCTGCTGATCCTGACTTTCCCGCTGGTCTCAACGCCGAGGTTCCTCTCAAGCCTCTCGGATCAGTTTACGAGAGTGTTCCTGGCCTGACCAAGGATATGCCGATGCGCGAGAAAATGGAGACTCTTTTGAAGTTTTATCAGAAGGAGATTGTTGCTGGTCTGGAGACCGCAGACTCTAGTGGCAAAACGTTTATCGTCGACGAGTGGTCCCGCGGTGAAGGCATGGGCGGCGGTATCACGCGTGTTTTCCAGGACGGTCGCGTGTTTGAAAAAGGCGGTGTTAATTTTTCCGCCATTTATGGCGAGCTGCCACCGGCTGCCGCACAGCGCATGCGGGCAAATCACAAAGAACTCAAGATTCCCGAAAATGGAAAGCTGCCGTTTTACGCTTGCGGCTTGAGTCTTGTTATTCATCCACAGCACTACATGGCTCCTTCGGTCCATATGAACTACCGGTATTTTGAGACTCGCAACGAGGATGGTACGCCTCAGGCATGGTGGTTTGGAGGCGGTCAAGATCTGAGTCCGATGTACTTTGACGAAGATGACGCGATTCACTTCCACAAACTTTTGAAGGACATGTGTGACCACCATGATCCGGGATACTACCCCAAGTTCAAGAAATGGGCTGACGACTACTTCCTTATCAAGTTCCGTGGCGAGGCACGTGGAATTGGTGGAATTTTCTTTGACGATCTGCACAGCGAGAACCCTGACGATATCTTCAAGTTTGTTGGTGACGGTCTGTCACGTTTCCTTCCATCATATCTTCCCGCCGTGAAGAAGGCGTACTTACCAACAGACAAGCCAAGACCAACGCCAGAAGAGGGCAAGCATTGGCAAGGTCTTCGCCGTGGCCGATATGCCGAATTCAATCTCGCCGTCGATCGCGGTACCCAGTTTGGTTTGCAAACCCCTGGCTCGCGGGTCGAGTCTATTCTCATGACTTTGCCAAAGCATTGCTCTTGGGAATATAACTACCATCCCAAGCCGGGATCACTTGAAGCACAGACAGTTGAGGTGCTGAAAAACCCGCGTGATTACGTTTGAGTGGACGCGCAAACGAACGAAACGATTTAATGATCCTGTAATTATTCTCTTTACACAAGAGCTCCTTTCATAGAGATAAATAGAAGCTGCGGACTTGTTTAACAACACTTGAGATTTTCACTGCACCATTTACGTCATAGGGACTAGCACTGGATTATCTCAATTCTCCATCAGAGTACTGTAACTAGTAGTTATGATGATATTTTTCAACGCCTACGCGCAAGAGCAGCATATGCCCGCATATGGAAGCGCACCAAAGTTGGTGATGCATATAATGCGGGGTGCGGCTGGGAAGTGTGGCTAATTAACGTCACTCCGCCCCACTATGTATGTAGGATCCCCCCACACAACACCATCGCACAACAAACACCGTCGGCTTATGGTGATCAGAAGTCAGCAGTCGAAAGCACCTCAGCCGTACGAGCTGGCCAAATGTATTCAGAATTGGAGATTGATGAATTAGAGCATGGATGTGTAACGACTTTTGAGGTATGCAGATTACGCAAATACTAGTTATGGCGGATCAGTTTAGGTTGTGCTGGGTATTAAATCTCTGTCGCCTTATAGAACGAGGACGCCTTTTCTCAATACGAAAATGCGAAAAGACTGGAGCATTCAACAAAGAGTTTATTAGCCTACAGAAGCAGCAATTATCAGGAAGCTATCGATTATGCGCTTAAGTCTTTGGAGCAAAAAAAGATGCTGTTTGGTGTTACGTTATTGCAGCGCGATCCTATCTTGCTTTAAACAAGTACGACGAGGCTCTTGCTTTGTTTGAACTCGGTTGTGATAACACTTCAAAATATGAGCCGGATAAAAATCCTGTAAGTAAGAGTTAGTACAGATGGATTTGAAGCTTACAGTGTTGCAAGGTTTTGAAATATATTTTACCACGCTTAATGAAGTCGTCAAGATCGTTGACGACTATGTCTCCATCTATCAGTGCCTTGCCGACGACTGCAAAAGATTCCGATGGTCAAAAAGTTTTGACTGATCAGATTATGCAGCTACCGATGGAGGTGATTAATATGATTTTTTCAAACTTTGATCCACATGAGATTTTCAGACTTGAGCAAGTGAGCAAACAATGGAAACGCTATGTTCGCGCAAATGATCACCTGTATGGAAATATCAGCTGGAACGATCTTGTTACTGAAAGTGAAGAACAAGAATTTGGTAAAAATATAGACATATTCTGGTTCAAAGTACTTGCTCGATCTCGCGGACGGATACGCAATATCACTTCTTTTGACTACGCAAGACGTAACTCGATCGTTCCTGAGAAGTTATCGATTGCATTGACTACTCAATTTTGGAAATTTCTGGATCCAAAATACCTTCAGTCACTTTATTTACCTGACTCGCTTTTGTTTTCCATGACTGATCACGTTGATTCAGAGGAGTTTATGACATATTTTGTAAATGAGTACAGGTGGCTGAAAAATCAAGAAATACGCTGGCATAAAGGGATCTTCAATCACATAGTGTATGAGAATCTGACAAGTTTGGAAGTGGGTACAGAGACACTTTTAGAGACACTATATTTTCTTGTGTTTTTTGGTCAAAAGCCATACCCCAATCTTCGCAATTTGTCCTTTATTGGAATATTTGAGCCACTTCTTCTCGCATGGGATGATCTCTATGTCGATCAATTGAGAGGTGCGTCTGAGCGCATGCGTGAAGGTCATTTAGAAAACACTCACGTCAAAAATCTGTCTATCAGAGTTCCGGAAAACAGTTACGAAGATGTGCAAATTGCCCGGATGGTACCAGAGATAGCGAGTTTTTTCGTCAATTTGTTCTCCTTGAAAACCGAAGGGTTTTCTTACGAGTATTTTAAGGACAACAACCCTGTCTTTCTGCCAGACATAACAAAGGCAGAATTTAGTCATGGTGTTGTGAAGCATATGCCAATGACGAAATCCGGCGAATTAGAGGTACTGAGTATCAAGGATAGTGTTATTGCCGTAGCGGCAAATGAGCCACCATTCGGAGAGCAACTTGCAGTTGATCGGCTGCTTTTAGAGTATTCGGTCAGGAATAGTGAATTACCAAAATCACAGTACATGCCATTTTGGGACTACTTGGATCCGGAAAGCCTTACTTTACTGGATATTGGCCATACGTCTGAGTTCACCTCAGCTGATTTGAAACGAATCATAGAAGGATTTCCAAATCTGGAGATCATGCTCTGTGCTTCTAACGAGCTATTTGACGAAGAGGAGAATTTTGTGGAGCTCCGACATCTCGAAAATCTGATCCTTGTGAATAGCTGCGGCAATAAACCTCCTAGTGAAGCTGCAGTCCTTGCAGTGTTATCCGGCGAAGAGTTAAGCGTGGTGAAGAGCGCCCTAGAAAAGCATCGTGCTATTGTGAAAGACATGTACGATTTAGATTCGACTTCAAGCCAGCTGCCCAAGAGATTGATGGAGAGATTTTTTATTGATTCACCTGAACTGATACCAATACTATCAGAACTGCCGATCATGACTCGTGGTCTAGGAGAGTAAAAAACTGTTTAGAGACAAGAACATAGAGATTAATAAATTCTGGTAATTAATGCACAGAAGTCTTCTGGTTGCTACGCTGCTTTGGTGAGAATTTTGTTGTGCTTGTCCCACAGATTTTGATTGTACTTCTGGGTGCCTTCGGAGACCAAATGTTCATTTTCGTGTCTATCAGGAAATTGTTTCAAGAAAGCAGGAAAACGTAACAGCTTATTTGGCTTAGCGTTCAGGTCCGTAGGCTTGTATTTAAATCCTCAAATAACACAATATCCACGCCAACTTCACAGAATGGCTTTCTGGGCGTAGCTGAATCCTCCTTTGATCGTTAAAAGGATCCTGTACTTGCAGTACTTAAAGCGCTTCATGGAAATCTCCATATCGAATGAGCGCGTGTACATATCAGCCGCATTGGCCGAGGCGCTTAAGTAAAATGACGTCAGTATTAAACGTTATTGACTCATGATCTTCACATACAGCCAGGCTGCCATTCTTGTTAGCAAATATAACCGGAAGCACTTTATCTGATCCAATTATACGTCTTCAATACAGTAGCAATATTCAAACTAATTGGCTGTGCCGGATTGTTTTAGCCAGAGACGGTGAAGGGGAAAAATACGAAATAAAATGGTACGCATCATCTGCACATTCGAATTCATGTTCAACTGACAAAGAGTACTTACTGATCGACTTAAGGAAACCACACATATTCAATCCTTACAGAATTTCGTGAAGAAAAATGAACTGTCTCAGTATACCTTTAACGGCAATGATGAGTACACAAAGTTATGTCGGCCTGGTTCTAGTTCCAGCGGGAAAGAGTGAGTTATCATCTGAAGCGTATTTGAATATCGTTGGTTAATTGATCTCATGAGCAGGTGTATAGTCTTGGGATTGCCGACAAAAGAAGTACTCCAACAAATGCAAAACCTCAACTTCTACTGTGCATTGGGTGACGACGTCACGAGTACTGATATGACTTGCAGGAGCATAAGCACGGTATAGTTTTGAGGGCATGTAGATACGAAATCTACACCAGATACTACATAGCATACAAAATATATTAATACACCAAATCTAAAAGTACAGTACTAATATACATATAGCAAGCTAATAACCAAGAGACAACAGTTGCTGCTCTGCAGTTTCAACTCTGTAAGCATCGCGCGCAGCCTCACGAACCATACGATCCCATTCTGCAAGTGCTTTCCGTTTCTTTGCCTGAACAATTTTGTCATTATCCTCCAATTTGTCCAACTCCGCTTTCAGCTGTGCAATTTCACGATCTGTCTCGGGACATAACGACGGGATCAACTTGGACTCTCGAAAAGCTGGACCGCTGCCACTCGGCAGACGACGGGGAACAGGAGTACCTGATACACTCGTTCCGCGTGCACTCGCCAGCATAGCTTTCGGCCCGACAGGTGGTGACGCGTTTGTTTTGCTTGGTGTACCCAACGTGACATCTGAAGCTGCAGAGTTGTGTAAGTATCCCTGAGGAACAGAGTATGATCGCGGTCCAAGTGGTGGCGGAGCATGAGCGCCTGGTGTAGTGACACCGGGCTTTACTGCGCTACTGTAAGAAGCTGTTCCACGACGATGAGCTTCGGTTTTGCTCGTTAGTGTTCCAAATCCAAATGGCTGACCAGGACTGTCGTGCATTTCACTAGATGAGTAGCTGTGTGTTCGGTGAGGATTTGCCGACGCAGGATGAGAAAACTGAGATGATGCTCGTGATGGTTGAGGAGTTGATGCGTTCGATGGTAGTGAGGGTGACGGCATCACTGACGACCGACTTTCAGCTGTATGATGCATCTCAGAAACGCTACCTAACCGTGGAGGTGAATGCTCGCGTGCGGGCCGACGTTGCGGTAGTGGTGGGCCAGTGCTACTAGGAATGGTGCTACCGGTGCTGTGTGACGCTCCGGGCGGAAGTGGTCGCGATGGAGGCGGTGATCGTGAGCGTCTTCTGTAAGGTGGGTACGACTCTCGTGGACGATAAGAGGATGGTGGACTAGGAGACCTGTATCGAGAGCCGCCCGAGAACGGCGGACTGCGAGGACGACGTCCGGGCGGAGGACTCCGAGAAAAGCGCCGACGGAACGCGTATGGCGTTCCGCTTGCTTGAGGTGGGCTTTGAGAGCCTGTGCTAGAACTTCGCGAGGAGATTCGTGAGCTGTAGTGGGAGCGGGGAAGTGGCGGAAGCGGTCCGCGAGAGTCTGGGTAACGCGACCTCTCGTCGCGGTAGTCTGGGTCGCGGTACGGGGGAGAAGTAGGTCGGGATAATGGAGGTGGCCGATAACCATGGTCTCTTTCCCTCCCTCGATCGAAATCTCTGTCTCTATCCCAGTCACGACCGCGGTCCCAGTCTCTTTCACGGTCACGATCCCACGGTCCACGGTCTGGCCCGCGGTCTCTGCGACCAGGAGGAGGTGGAGAACGGTCGCCAAACCGTGAGCGCGGGGACGGCGGCCCACGGTAATCTCTGTCATAATCCCGTCGAGAGCCACCGGAAGATGATCCTAAATAAGGCGGAGAATGTCGCTCTGAGCGCTGAGGGCCTGGGGGGCCGCCATCGCCGTGGCTGTTACCGCTGTAGGAGCTGCCGCTGTAGCCTGGGCCACGGTACGAGCTGGATCTAGCTTGGAGTTAGTACACGCGTTAATGGCTCGACTTGCATGCTTCTCACCTGCCTGAGCTGTAGTATCGGTCTCTGTCTGCCATGCCGACACGACTGGGGTCGAATTGAGTGAGCGACGCGTTCAATTCTTCGAAAAGGGACATTTTGAGATGCAAAATTCCACGGTAAGCAAATGTGAGTGTGTTGTACTTTACTGGGGGTCATCCGGTGATGACGTGCGCATGCACGGCCTTCAAAAAGCATGGGCGCAGCTGCCCGGCCTCCGCCAGATCTTCTGTTTTTCCTCCTCTCCAGCTTTCTTCTTTTCTGCTCCTCCGCAAAGATCCTTCATGATCTCCAAAGCATCTGTGCAACGCAGCGTCTACGGTCTCACCAGCACTCTTTTGATTCTCTCCTCTGAAGTCGAGGCTGCAGATCAACTCAGACAGTCCCGCGGTCTCACAAAGCGCGCCCGAATCTACCTCTTTGGCATCGTCGCCCTCATCGCTTTCATCACCATCGCTCTCATCTCCTCCAACAAGATGCCTTCTTTGTCTTCTACCTCCGGCGAGCCAGTCACTGCCGCGTCTGCGAAGGGCGATGTCTCTGCTCAGGGAACCAAGAGCTACATCGTTACCTTCACCAAAGGCTCGGAAACACCCGCTACGTACGTACTACCCGCTCGCTCATGTCCGATTTCCTTTTTTCTTTCTTCTAATATTCTAACACATGATTGCAGTGTGATTGATTCTACCATGGATAAGTTCAAGAGCCTTGGAGGACAGGTGACTCATGAGTTCAAGAGTCTGATCAAGGGCTTCACGATCTCCGTGCCCTCCAACGCCGTCACCGACAAAGTCATCGAGTCCTTCCAGAACACTGATTTTCCATTTGCGATTGAGGAGGATCAGGAGGTTCACATTGCCGGTGGCAAGTAAGTGGATGCGTTAAGTTCATTTCGTCTTTTAAGCGAAACAGAGAGCGCGCAGCTGCACGTTTGCTATCTATACACGTCTAGAACACGTCGAGACAGTTAGCTGGTCAGGTATGGGGTCTATGGTTTGGTTATTTCTTCCTTTTTTTTCATAGTGCGTTCGGGATCGGTTTTATTTCTTTTGTTATGTATGTATGCGACTGTGAACCGTTGAGCTCAAGCTGTGTCTAGCAGCCACACTTGACTCGATCGGTATTGGAACACAGCGTCGTATATTGCGTTTTTGCTCTATCAGCTATATAACTCAGATATCTAGTGTGTAACTACGTAGGATGGCGTATGGCCTGTAATTTGTGAGAGCAGCTAAGCATCTTTAGTCTGGCTGGCTGCGTTGAGCAGCTGGCAATTAGAGATCGTGATCCGCGCCGCAGACGCGTAAATGCGCGTCGCACATGAGCGAGCCTCCCGAGCATCGCAACACCAAAACCAGACCGATTGACCGATTTCAGGCTCGATAATTACTGTTCAGTTGATGAGAAGCATGTGTGAGTAATACAAGGCCACATTTGATACGATGGATTCAAGCGCCAGCATCGCGGAGCAGCAGCTCACTCTACATCTGGTAACGAACGCTCTCTTTCAGCCAGCTCACTCACTCGCTCTGAACTAACCCCTACAATCATCCAGATCGACCGGTTTGCTGCTCGTTTTGAATACACTGCGCCATCATCAATATCTAGTCTATCAGACGGCGTCATCTTTTCGCAAATTCTGACGAAACTCGATCCAGACTACTTCAAGTCCTACACCGCTCTCATTCTCAACACAAACACAAGCAGTGTGAGTAGTCCCAGTCGCAGTTTTACCACAAATGACCGTTCAGTTCCATCATCGCCAACTACTGCAGGTGGCAGCGGTACACCTGGCGGTTCATTCATGACCACAGTGCGCAATTTGAAACGACTTTATAAAGCATTGTCGCAGTATTCTGCGTTCGTAATTACGGTTGCGGATGAAGAGCAGCCAAATTTGAGTTTGGTTGTGAAGGATGGAAATGCGGGTGAGATTGTCAAGTTTGCAAGAGTCGTGTTTGCTGTCGCGATTGGTGGTGCGCCGAGCGAAGATGCTGCTGCTGTCGTGGAGGAACTCAAGACGCTTTCGAGCGCAGATGAGGGATCGGAAAAGCTTCTTAGATTGATGCGACTCGCGGGTGTATCTTCAGCTTTTGAGAGTAACAATGAAGAAGCGACTCAGGAACGAGTTCGGGCCGAAGTTGAGCGTGTTATGGCACGGTATAGCGCAATGGAACACAACTACATGGAGCTACAGGAGCACAACGCGGCGCTGCAGGATAAGTTTGAACGACTCCAAGAAGATAATTCTGCTCTTCGGGAACAAGCATCGAAATCAGACGATGTAGCCAAGATGCAGCAAGAGATAGCCAACACCAAACTCACGTCGCAGATAGAGTATCTTCAGAAGGATATACAGCAACTTGAAGAGGCGCTAGTTTCACGCGATAAGAAAATTGCAGAACAAGAGGATAAACTTGTGGAAGTGACGCAGCATTTGGATGCATCGCAAAATGAACTGGATAATATGGCGTCATTACGAGATCGGCTTGACGAGTCACGACACGAGGTAGAACGTCTTCGAAAAGTAGCGTTGCAGGTTGAGCGATATAAAGAGCAAGCCAATGAAGCAGAGAATTTGATGAAGCAGGTGCAGACGCTGAAAAATGAAAACACATATCTTGTGGAAAAGTCGAAACTTCTGGATGAGGATACGCAACAGATATTTGGACTACGGAAACAGGTCGAAGTCCTACAATCTGAGTGTGATTTTTACCGGCGCAAATCACGCGACACGGACAGCGCTGCAGAACAATTACGTGAAGAACTTCGGTTTTTGCAGGATAAAGTGTCTGTGCAAGAAGATGATAACGCAAGAACAGCAGAGTATATCACGAGTTTGGAGGAGAAAATCCGAGGACTTGAGTCGGCTCATGCTGGCGCTGATACTGAGACTGTGGCGGAATCGTTGAGGACTGCAGAAGACGAGGATTACAAAGCCACTATTGAAGAAATGAAGGAGGAAATGACGCGGTTGCAGAGAGAGCTTGCGGATGCGAAGAGATTGGTTGTCGAGCATAGTCAAGTTTCACGAAACGAGTGGAGTGGTCCTGTATCCGCCAGTTCAAACGCTCCTACAAGTACTACATCCGCGTCTTCAGCCCACAGTTTGGAAAACACATTGCAAGATACGATTCAGTTGAATAACAAGCTTCAGGATGATTATTTGCATGTGTATCAGGAGAAACTTGTGCTCCAATCACATGTTGACGCTATGCGAGATGGATCTGCGAAAGATGGGTCGGATGTATTTGTGCAATTGCGCAAGAGGCTACAGGATACAGAGAAAGAACTTGAGCAGACAAAGAAAGAGCTTGCAGAGATCACGATGCAGGCTGAGGCACAGAAGGATAAACTTGAAGACGTGGAAAGCCAGTTGTCGCTTGTGGATCAGGATAAAAAGACCATGATTTCCGCGCTTAGCACGAACATATCGAAGCGGTACAGTCAACTTCAGAAGCAGTACCAAGCTCTCCAAACGCAGAAGAAAGCGCTTGATACTGAGAATAAGGAGAATCAAGAGCTTCTTCGTCGCGCGCTACTTGAGAAAGACGCGCTTCACACGAAGCTTAACGCTAGTAATGAGGAGCTATTAGAAGTGAGTCGTGCAAATACAATGCTTAGAATGACTGTTGTATCGCTTGATTCCGGAGCTGTGGGAAGCGAGAGTGAGTTGAAGAGTTGGGTTATTGATTTACAGAAAAAGGCAGAAGTGTTACGTGAGAGATTGCGAAAAGCTCAGGAGTATATCAAGAAACTGAAATCTGAAAACGAGACGTTGCGCAAGTTTGACATTGCTGAGCCAAAGGTACGCATTTCTTATTCTCTCTTCAACGGTGTTGTACCGAATAAGTGAACTAATCAGCCATTTTTTTTTTAACTAGCCTCGAATGACTCCTGACGAAGCATCATTAATTCGCCATGAAAACATGCTCATGACTGGAGCTTGGTACTCTCTTGCGTCACGGATTCAACAGAATAAAGTCGTCGTGACGAAGAAAGTGCAGGAGTCGCCTGCGAGTTGGCTGAACCGTCAGCGCAAGATACTAGAGGTATGCAACTAAAGCCCGTTTATGGGTTACTTTGAATTGAACGGTACTAATGCTGTGGCTCTAGGAAAAACGGTGATTTATTTTCATGTTAATTTGGTTGCATTTACGATGTTACGCTTCATTTATATTACGGGGGGTTTAAGGAATGATTTTTAATGCCATGTTCAAGATCGAACTATATATGTATTTCGATTACCGTATCCATAAACGCCCGCTGCACAAGCCTTATTGCTACTTAGTGTCCAGCTACCGGTGTCTCGCCAGTGAGACGACCTACAAGATCCTTCGCCATATCGCCCAAACCGACCATGCACACAGTCTGCCAAACACCAAGACCTATCCGAGGAGTAACACCACGGAAAAGACCCTTGATTCCATTCTGTCCATAGATATATTTGAATGTCTTGGCGACTGTGAGGTTCTTCGGCCGGTTTTCATCCTTCGTCTGACTCTGCATCTCAATTCGAATAACCTCAATCGGCTGGTTCCACGCGGACAAACCACCACCGATAGCAGAGGCCATGATCTTTTCAAAAGCTCCAAGCTTCTGCTCGTCTGACTTACCAGTAGCCCGACGGATCGCAGTCTCTGACAACCGAGAGAGACCAAATCGCGAAGCCCAGTTTGTGCATTGTCGAATCGCAACAGCATTAACGCCCTTGTTGATTCCGCGAATACCCTCACGTCTGTAGATATCCATGAACACTGTCATAGTGGACGGCGGCTTGATGCCAGACTCGGCCTGCTTGTGACGAGTAATCTCAACAGTCTTCATGCATGTGCAGAATCCAACTGTGAGATAGGCCTGTGCGAGACCGCCGACAAAGCCGCCGCTCATACCAGCAAAGAAGGGTCCAAAACCGAGAGATGACCGCGCGCGGTACTCAACCTCGCTCGACACAAACAAAAGAACCGCACCCTTGGTAGAAGCCTCAATCCATGCCTGTGACTTTTGTTAGCGAGTTTTTCGCGGATGGTTCCGCTTGCCCCTCAGCATTCTGCTCCACTTATGATTCCACGATCCGACCCGGCATCGGCTCACGCTCGAAAACAGTGTTATGCACAGTCGGATAGTCGTCGCCAGGACGAAAATGCACGACTGTATAAATTCCGCGGTGCGATAATGAAGTCGGACAATGGCGGTTTGGATGTATGACGCACTATCGGATATCCGTCGTCTTCACGAGAATACCCGAATGTAAATTGCCGCCACGCCATACAAACTCCGGTCGAGCGGCGCAGAAACTCAAACGAAGACATTCCCCCGTGACACTTCCCGACCTGGTTTTCCGATGCGGGGCACGATGTTGGGAGAACAAGTCAGCGACGCATCATCGCCTCGGCAGCGTGACGCGACGCGACGACAATTATGCGCATTCTTTGCTGGAGCCAAACGGTTCAGAAAGATAACATCCGGAGATATAACTCAAAGAGGGGTAGCAGCCGCGGCTGTGAAAAGAGGAGATGCGCTGAGCGGCGCACGTGGGAGCGGAGCGCGAGGGGCAAGATGAAACGAAAAACAAAAGAAATGCCGAAGATGTACGTACCCATGGAATTAGACCTTGATAAAATCCGAGAGGGCCTCCGCGGGACCAAATGCGGGCAATAGCGCCGGGAAATGAGTCGCCTCTGTGCGCTGCCATGGTAGTCTGCTCGGAGTTAGAGAAGTGTTCTGCTGAAAGCGAAAAGAAAGCCGAAATCCCCGCACTACCGCCGCACAAGGGAAATATTGTCGGCTTGCCGACACGGGCGCGGGACATCGGACAAACGCACCTTTGTCACTTCGATCGGCTGGCCGAGAGTCGTGACCCTGCGAAAGGGAAGTTGTGTCAGCGATCGCGAGTCTTGCAAGATCAAGGGAAAGGAGGAGCCCGTACTCAAAAAGGTTGAGACCCGCACCAAGAAGAATGTTAGACCAGCTAATCGGCTTCTTCTTGATCTCGGGGGTGGTGCCGATGACGACGGCGGGAGTAGTACCGGAGGCTGCGATAACTTTGGTTGCCATTTTGAGAGTGTATGTGAAAGTATTGGAGCGTGTTAGACAGAGAAAATGTGAGTTCAGCCGGTGAACGTGATAGTGTTAGGCGAGATAGGATGAGTGAAAGTCGAAGTCAGACGGTGTATGTTTGCAGCGACCCGCGCAGTGCAAACAGTCTGTAGACGAAAAAGAGGAAGCAAAAGGAGATGATCTTGAAGGTGATCTGGAGAGTCAGAGTGAGACTGGATTTGAAATGCGAGGCGGTGAGCGGTGTAGAAATATATACCTGGAGCAGATCAGACACGTGTGACGCGCCGGGCTGGGATGTACGCACGTGCGTGCTGTGCGCTACGGCCCTGGCGGGCCTGCAGCGTAGAGCGCCGCACGGTCGCGACTGGAGCAGCGCCGCACGGGACATAATGTGCGCGGGTGTGCTGGGGTGTACGCGTGCGGCTGCGGGGCTGGCGCTCAACAAGGCAGACCCCAAGCAGCACAGCGTGTGCAGCGCGAGGGGTGCGAGGGGCGCGCGGGGCACGCGGGGGACGTCGCACGCGAGTCGCACGCGGGACGCGCGCTGTTCTCAGACCGGGACTGCGTGCGTATATACCAGGCTGTGCTTTAGCGGGTGCAGTGCATTTTCCATACTGGCGCATGTTGCATACTGCACTATGTACAGTATCATAGAACTATCTACATATTACCGGTTCACGGCACGCTCCGCCATCCACGACTCCCACAGCTCGGTTTTGTCCGCCTTCACACTGCCCGACACCACCACGACCTCCGTCTCAAGACTCGCAAGCTTGAAGTCGCCCTCCCGCGGCCCAAGCCACTCCGCTCCGCCCACCACCGGCGTCGCCTCCGCCTTCGCGCCAGCCTCCTTGCGGTCGTCCTGGCCCACAGAACCCAGTCCAACACTGCCAATCGACCTCATTCTCGTCTCGCGAATCTTGCCCAGCTCGGTCTCCAGCAGCGTCCGCAGACGCTTCGCAGGCACAGCGGTGAACAACTCGCTTTTGTTCGCGGCAATCAGAATGTCTGTGCCGCCGCGCACGCGTTCCGTGATGCGTAGAATATCGTACAAGTAGTCGGCTGCCTCGCGCAGCTTCTCCGCGTCGTTCATCGCAGCCGCGTCGACCACAAACAGCACTCCGTGAATCATCCGAGCCTTTTGCGACACCTCGAGCGTCTCAAACATGCTGTGCCGTAGCTTCTGGTGACCCGGCGAGTCGATCAGCACAAAAGACTTGCCATCAGGCAAACTCGGCAGCTTGAACTTTTCCGTGATATTCGGCTCGATAGACGGGAATGTGGCTACCTTCCTCTGGTACCGCAGCTGCTACCTGTTAGACTTTTCTATTTCACCGTAATGCTTCAACTCTTGCCAACGCACCTGGGCATACAGCGAAGTTTTGCCAGCACCAGACGGCCCTGATATTATGTACGTAGGTTTGGCCGCAGCAACTCCATTGGCTCTCCGGAACATATACTCGTAGGCCAGAAAAGTGATAATCAGGAACACCAATGCTCCGGCACTGTACACCACAAAGAGGTATCCAGTCGCGCCATTGCCGTCCACGCTCGTGTCCTCCACCGGCGTGACAACCGGTGTATCGCTCGACATTTTTGCTCGCGGCAGTTCAGCGAACTCCACTATTCTATTTTGGTGGACCGGAGTCGTTGAGTTCAACGTCTTCTCCGTGGTCTACTGAAGACTGGTAAAATGTATAATTCGATCCGACAAGTTCTATGTATTTAGTGCTATATAGGCCTCGGGGCATGGGGCTAGGGCTGTATTTTTTCTGGTCCTCGACATTTTATAACGCAACTTGCTGGCCTCTCGAGAACTCGGGAAAGGCGTTGCTCGGCACAATTAGTTCGCGTAACTCATGTATCGTATTGTATGGGTTTAACGTGCAGACTTTGATTACTACAACTTGAGTATACGTTGAGCTGATTTGTCTAAATCTCCCCGCCGGTTCTAAGCAGATATCGCAACAAATCCGACTTTGTCACAACATGGAGCGGTTTCCCCTGTGCTCCATGCGACGGGGCACTTTTATCCGTGACGATTCCGGCAGAATTGAACTCAAAAAACGCAGTCAGTTTAGACAATGGGGTGTCCACTGTGATTGTCTCAAACTTGTCGTGCTTGCGATGCTGCTGCACATGTGATTTGGTATCCGTGTCCACAGGTGTCTCTACCAACCTGCGGAAACTCCACATCGCATCTGCAACCTGTGACTGCAGCGTGACGCGTTTGCGCGAGACGAGCGAAAGGATATGGCTTAACGTGACGAGACCGACAAGCGAACCGGACGCATCCAGAGTTGGAAGTTGGTCGTAGCCGTGGGAATCCATGATTTCAATTGCTTTGCCAACAGAGTCAGTTTCCAAAATTGCGTCAATTGGCTTGAGATTCAAATCTGCAATTGTCGCGTCCTTGAATTTTTTGGTGCTGTCTGCGATTGTTGAATCGCGTTTAAAGCCATTCTCACGCATCCAGTCATCGGACACGAATTTGGTCAGGTATGACCGAATGCTATCAGGAAGAACAACGACAACGACATCATCTTGAGACAGGTTCTTTGCGTATTTCAATGCACCAGCCAACGCAGAGCCACTGCTACCACCGCAGAGGATTCCTTCTTGGGCGATAAGTTTTCTTGACAAATGAAACGACTCGGCATCATCAGTCTTGATCCACTCATCGACGACGTTGCGATCAAGAACATCAGGAACAAAGTCATACCCGATTCCCTCGACTTTGTACGATACCGTGCTGTTATTCAATGACTCTGGAAGTGCCAAGATTGAACCGATGGGATCGACACCGACGACATGGATATCTGGATTCTTTGCCTTTAGGGCGCGTGAAATGCCAGTGATCGTGCCACCGGTACCTGCACCCGCGACGAGCGCAGTTATGTTCCCATTCGTTTGATCCCAGATTTCAAGACCCGTGCCTAGCTCGTGTGCAAGTGGATTGTTCACGTTACCATACTGGTCGAGGATCACGGCGTTTGGAAGCTCTTTTTCAAGCCGTCGTGCGACTCCAATGTGCGACTCTGGAGAGTTCCACGCTGCTTCAGTTGGCGTACGGATGATCTCTGCCCCAAGAGCTTTGAGCACAAGCACTTTCTCTTGTGACATTTTTTCAGGCATTGTGATAATTACTTTATACCCTTTCACCGCGCCGACAAGCGCGAGACCGATACCCCTGATTAGTGTGAGTGTGAGTGTGAGCGTGAAAGAAAATAAGACGTACGTATTTCCGGATGTGGGCTCGATGAGTGTATAGCCAGGCTTGATGCGCCCATCTTTCTCAGCCTCTTCTACCATGCGCTTTGCAATGCGATCTTTGACCGATCCTCCGGCATTGAAGTATTCCAGCTTGGCCACTATTTTGTGTCAAACCCATGATCGGAGAAAAAAGAAACAACAAAGTGCACGCAGCAGCGTCCGAACTTACAGACAGTAGCCCTGATTCCGTACTCTTGTGGAATATGGTTCAACTTGACGAGTGGCGTGTTGCCAATGTGATCGAGCACCGTCTCGGACAGCGGCGGCGGGCGGATTGCATCTGATCTGATCGTATGTAGCGCAGGCATTTTGGGTGTGCGTTAGGCTACTGTATGAGATCTCTGCGGAGGACGTGAGCACGCAGCAAAGAAGTTAAGGAGGACCGCTAAATTTATACAAAGACTGAGACGATTGCGGGGAAGGTTGACAACTGTGCAGCGGTTGTGGACTCATGGTCGAATCGGCCGGCTGATGACGCGAGACGCGATGGGCTGGGGTAAACGAGAGCCGCATCACAGCCCGGGCCGTCAATAACCGAGGCGTAGGCAGGATAACTACACATAGTCAGCTGGAATACAATTGCATAATTATGTACTTATGTACTTATGAGGGCGCATTATTTGATAAAAGGAGCGCCTATGCTCGAGCATTTAGCGGTCATAAAATCCATATTTGCGTTGTTAGACAGCCTGCTCGCAGCTCGCAGCTTGCACAGCGCAGGTGCGACACGCCTTCCTTTTAAGAATCAACCCTTTTCCATTAAATGGCTCGAAAGTCGGACTCGACTTTTACGAGAGAGGTGGCTTGTAAAAGCTTGTCCAAAACTGCCGCAGACTCAAAAATCAAGGGCAAGGGCTGAGCTTTAACACGTGGAGCTGCAATTAAGCCACTGTTTTTGCAAGTGGGTTGGGGTTGCACAAATGTCGACCAGAACTCGAGCCACGTCTCTCACAAATGGCTCGACACTTGCAAAAACAGTGGCTTTTTTCGTCGAGTCGATCGAGTCGAGCGCTCGAGCACGTCGACATCGACAAAGAAGAGTCTTGAGTCGATCTGCTGCGCGCGCGCGCTTTCGTGGGTTCGGGCTGACGCGCTCGTGTTGTTGCGACGCGCGACCGCGACGCGTCCACGCGTTCTCGACTTTGCGGAGAGGAGTCATTTTGGATTCTCAAAGTATTAAGAAAGCGCGAAAGGAGAAAGTCGTTTTATCAGCATCTTATTGCACGTCGCTCGTTGATTCAACACAGACACAACTCACCATGCCGCGCCCACCACGACGGCGTCGGATCGCAAGAACGCGACATGTTTCGCCAGAGATCGTGAATGAGGAGAGCTCGGATGTTCCAGACAGCCCGATTACCGCCAAACCAGTGCTTGCTACCGCATCAGAGTCACAACTTATTGAGTCCGCACCATCATCAACACCACGACGCACACGAAGCTCGTCTATTCGACAGTCATCGTCACGGACGGCAGAGTCAGATCGCACGCTGAACGTGGGAGATAAAGAGAAGGAACCAGCGTCTCCTGCGCTATCGTTGCAGTTGGATGACTCGTTTTTACCGGGTCTGACATCTACGCCGAAGAAAGAGGCGACGAGTGCTATTGAGAAAGAGATGTCGAGTGCCAATGAGGAACGGGATGACAACGTGGAACCAGTGGATCCTGAAGTAGTTGATAAAGCGGCAGACGAGGCGTCGCAAGATGTGGTGCCTCCAAACATCGAAAGAGCTACGCCACAGCACTCGGATCCGGCGTCGGAATCGTCCGACCCGTTCGGCTTCAAGAAGATCCGTGGTTTACGCGCCTTTGCCGAGCGCTCAGAGACCTCATCAGACCCTACAGAGCGCGAAACTACACCAGTTCCAGCAGTTACATCCGCCGCAGATGCGGAGGCAGCTGATGACTTGCTATCTTCACCACTCTCCTCGCCGCCGTCATCACCCCCTTTTCAAGAGGCGCTTGCAGCGTTTTCGCCATCAGCAGCGTTTGCTTTGACGGAACGAGAGAATAATAGTTTGCGAGTATCGCGGAGAAGAGGCGAGAAAACGGTTGATCCTCTTAGTATTACGACCGATCAGTTGACAGAGATGTTGCCGCGACGGCGGAACCGGACAAATACAGCGACGTCGGAGGATGTGGATGATGAAGAAGACGACGTTGATGAGAGTAGTGAGGACGAGATTGCGGTGTCGAAGTCGAGGACGAGGACGAAGCGACGGAAGCGTGGGACGGAGAAGGAGAATCGGAAGACGCACGCAAAGGTGACAACAGGGAGCGCGAAAAAGCCCACTCGGAAATCGAGAAAACGGACGACTACGGGGGACAGTGGGACGAGTGATCGGAGTGGAGTAGAGGATTTTGGGGATGACGAGGATCCCGAGAGCGAGGAGATGCGACAGCGGCAAAATGAGCGGGTGAAGGAGAAGTTCAAGAAGATTGATGAGTGGGATCTCGAGATCGAGACGGTGCCGGCGGGGTCAAGTTCCTCGTTTTTGTGAGGTAGCTTTGTATATGTGTATGTACTATAGATGATAATGATCCGAGCGAGATCATGATAACTATTGATTCTCGGCTGGAGTTGCTGCATGAATTGTACCGGTAACTACGCGACGCGACGCGTCATCCACACGTGAGGAGTCAGGTGACGGCTTGGTCTGGTTTTCTCACGTGTGGAGGGATTTGTCTGGGGCGTATGCAGTGGGGAGGAGGCTGAGAAGGAGATGATTGCAGCTGGAGCCTGTATGGCGGATGCGAAAGATAGACGCGTCTGTTGACGAGCAGACGCGAGGCAGACGCGGGCAGCTGTTATATGTAGTATTTGTATGGGCGCAGTCTCGACTTGGACGCGTGCTGGGGGGATCACGCCCGCTGTGTCTTTCCAGCTCTCTTGCATGCGGAGGTCCCCGCGCGCAGAGCTCGTCTACGTGTGTCTGCGAACCCAGCTTTAGCTTCGATAGAGAGCTTTAGCTTTACTGCATACACTCAATTAAGCTGCGCTGGTGTGCGTCTCGCAGCCCCGGCCTAGTCTTCAGCTGCTGCTTTTTCCCCCAGATCGTCCGCTTTTTTTTTTTTATTTTTGTTTTTATTTATTAATTAAATATCTGCTCAGTTTCTCTGGACAGTCTGCTGCGTACGTCTGCTCGTCTTTGCGCTGCGCTGCATCTGCGCGTGTCCTGTTTCCCGCTCCCGTTTGCGCACCAACTGACTCTTCCTCGCTGGTCCAGAAATCCACCTTTCGGCGACCGACTTGCTCTCGTTCTCCGCTGATTTGCACCATCGCACTCCGCATTCCACCCGCGTCTTTTCTTTTCTGATCTTCTTCTGATCCAGTACAACTACAAATGGGTCAACTTCTTTCAGAACCCGTGGTCGACAAGGTATGCAGCTTTTTTTTTCCTTTTCCCACTCGGCACAAGTGATCATCATCCTCCATCTCTAAGCTCCTCTCTAACCCACTCACATCGCAGACCTCGGAGTCAGGCGGCAACAATCGGTTAATCTATGGCACTTCAAGCATGCAGGGATGGCGAAACACCATGGAGGACGCACACTGTGCAGAGCTCGAGCTGAAACGAGAAGACGGCAAGCCCCTGCCTGATCCAAACATCAGTTTCTTCGCGGTCTACGACGGCCACGGCGGCGACAAAGCCGCAATCTTTGCCGGAAAACATTTGCACAAGATCATTGCGCGGCAAGCAGCTTTTGAAAAGGGAGACTACGAGCAGGCCTTGAAAGATGGCTTCTTAAGCACAGATCGCGCAATCCTGCAAGGTATGTATCGCATGCACACGCACACCCAGTTGTGATCGTTCAAAAAACTTCGATACTAACCGCTCTAAAGATCCTGACTTTGGATCCGATGCATCTGGCTGCACTGCAACTACTGCTTTGATCACCAGCACAAAGATTTACGCCGTGAGTTTTTTTTTTCTTCCCCATCATCTCAACATAACTGACAACCCTCTAAGGCCAACGCCGGTGACTCACGAACTGTTCTCGGCGTCAAGGGATATGCCAAACCTCTGTCGTACGACCACAAGCCCACAAACGAGGGTGAACACGCCCGAATCAGCGCTGCTGGTGGCTTTGTCGAGGCTGGACGAGTAAACGGTGAGTGACCAACGTGTGTCTCCGTCACACATAGTTCTGTATTAACCCGAGCCAGGAAACCTTGCACTGTCACGAGCAATTGGCGATTTTGAGTTCAAGTCAAGTCCGGTTCTGCCACCGGAGGAGCAAGTCGTGACAGCGCTTCCCGACGTCATTGAGCACGAGATCGGACCCGAGGACGAATTCGTTGTGCTCGCGTGCGACGGTATCTGGGATTGCTTGTCATCTCAGGCCGTTGTTGAGTTTGTTCGTCGTGGTATTGCCGAAAAGCAGAGTCTGACTTTGATTTGTGAGAACTTGATGGATAACTGCATTGCCACGAGCTCAGAAAGTTCCGGACTGGGATGCGACAACATGACGGTCACGATCGTGGGTCTGTTGAACGGCCAGACCGAGGAGCAGTGGTATGATACCATTGCTACCCGTGTTGCAAATGGTGATGGTGCAGTTGGTGATCCTGAGCTTGCGATTATCCGTGGTCCACCAACGTTTGATCATGTTGATCAGCAGCAGCCGTCGATGATGGACGCAAGCATTCTTGAAAATCTGTCGAACGGTCAGATTATCATTCTTGGAGACGGCCGCGCTGTCATCCGAAGAGCTGGTGTCGAAGAAGAGGACTCTGACGAGGATGAGGATCGGCTTGAAGAATTGGAAGAGGGAAACGACACGTCGAGAATAGAAGACCTTGACATTGCAGATGAAGACGCAGGCGCTGACGAGGAGGCTGGGTCGCCTGAGACCGAGGCTGATGAGACGGCCAAAGAGAAAGACGAAGAAGAGGAGGAAGACTCGAACGAGAAGTCGTCTTCATCTTCATAGATCTCTCGACCGTTCCCCATGATCTCGACTGTCTCTTCATTTCCAACCACCTCTTTTTCGCATAGATCTTACAGCTCCGAGGTTTAATACAGCGTACATACCGCGCGTTCTTTTCATTGAGTTCGCCGCTGCTGGTGCTGTTTTTGCCTCTTCCCTTTACTTGTTTTAAATTTCCCCTCCTTTTTTGTGTATGTAATGGAATCTCTTTGTGTGTATGTCCTTTGTTTTCTTCGTCTCGGCTTTGTTTATCATATTTCCACTACGCCTTCACCATTTTATTCTTCTTCTTCTTCTTCTTGGCAGAACGAGGGAGAGAAATCAGAGGTATGAGTTGATGCATGTGTAATTTAGTAGTATCGTTTCGTTTATTTGATGGGTTATCTCTTTTTCCGATTTTTAAATTTGCAAGTTGATTTCAATCGCTTTCCGCGTTGTTGCATCCTTGTTGCGTCTATTGTATGTATGTATTCTAAACACTCAAGTCTATGTACACCGCTGCTAACTTTTTAAGTATATAACCAGAATCAGTTACTCTGTAACGCCAAACCCAAACATCTGCACACTATTTCTCCACGCAGCATCACACAATTCTGCGACTGAAATCCCTTTAATCCTCGCGACCACGATCGCGACCTGCGAGATCGCACACGGCTCACACCGTCCTCGAACCATGTTTCCTTTTGCAAATTTTTCCTTTTTCACCGCTGTCTTTAATGGTGGAAAGTGAACGTCGCCATCATCTTCATTACCGGCAGCAGCGTCTGATTTGAGAAACTTGCTCGACGCGTGTGATGGTCGGATTTCGCACCACGGCGCATCAGTTTCAAGCATAATCTTATCCAACGGCACCTCCTTCGCAACCGCAAGATTTTCCTCCGTCTTTAACGAGCATCCATTTATTCCAATCGCAAACCCAAGCTCCACAAGTGACTTCATTTCCTCCATTGTTCCAGTAAACGAATGAACCACGCCGCGTCGGGGAAGATTGGGTAGAATCGGTTTCAACAGCGCTTCGAAATCCTCTGCGCAGTCTCGGGAGTGAAGAAATAATGGAAGCTGCACACGCTGTGCAATCTCAAGCTGACGGATAAAGTACTTGCGCTGAATATCTGCAGGCGCGTAATGAAGACGCGCGTAGTCCAGTCTGCAAATGTTTAGCAAGAATCGTCTTTGCGATCAACATCAAATTACACACCCTATTTCACCAAAAGCACAAACGGTACCGTCTTGCTTCCCTGAGACTGCCAGTTCTTCTAGTTCTAAAAGGTACTTTTCCGGGTCCTCGCTGTTATCAATGTCCATTGCATGGCACGGATGTACGCCAACTGTCCCGAACAGCAGGTCTTCTATTCTGATCAGCCACCTGTGATGTCAAACAAGAAATAAGAGAACAACTTACTGTGAGCAGACGCAAGCGCAATAGCTTGCTTGGACTCACTCAGGTTCGAGCCAGTGACCAGCATTTTCTCGACACCTTGCTCCGTTGCGCGTGAAATGACATCGTCAAAGTCGTCTATTCGGATCAACGGTCAGCCCATCATACTCAACAGTCACTCCACGGACCAAAAAGATACACACACCCTCATGCCCTTGCTTTCCATGGTAAAACCCATGAAACATAGGATCCGTTAGATTCGCACCTGTACATGCTATGTTAGACCCGCAATCTTCCACAATCCGAAAAGCAAACAACATAAGAACACCTACCGATGTCGGCGAAACGGTACAACGAAGCCGTCATTCCTACACCCGCCCTCGCACCACGCAACGTACTCAGACGCCTGGAGGTTAAAGCACGTAAGTACGCCGTTTTGCGGGAGAGAGACAGAAGAAGATGGTGGAGATGGGGGATGTGTGGAGAAGACGAAAGTCCGCCAATGAACGCCCCGACAAATCCGACGCGCGGCTCATCTGCGCCGCACGGGAGCGACGCGGTCGCGATGTCGAAAAAAAAAAATTAGATGAGTCGCGCCGTCTTCTCCACGTCCAGGATCAACCCCACAGATTCGCACGAACCAAGCTCATAAAAATGGCGACGGGCCTGCGGCACATGCGGTTTAATCTCACCGCGACGACGACGAAGATGCTTCGCAGTCGCGGACTTGCGACGTTGCGCGACGCGCCGCTGAGTCTCGACGTCCCGGCAGAGTTCAAGACACGAACTCCCCCCTACGCCAAACTGCTCGACAAGCTCTCGACCGTGCGGTCGATTCTTGACAGACCGCTCACGCTCGCCGAGAAGATTTTGTACTCTCATGTCGTTGACCCAGAGGAGGCGTTTGCGACGTCTGCGGGCGACGTCCGTGGTAACATTTACCTCAAACTCAATCCCGACCGCGTGGCGATGCAGGACGCGAGTGCCCAGATGGCACTGCTGCAGTTCATGACCTGCGGAATGAGCAATACTGCCGTTCCGGCCTCGATTCACTGTGATCATTTGATCGTTGGCCACGACGGCGCTGAGCAGGATTTGAAGGCGTCTATCGCGACGAACAAAGAGGTGTTTGACTTTCTCCAGAGTTGTGCTCTGCGCTACGGAATCCAGTTTTGGGGTCCGGGCTCAGGAATCATTCACCAAATTGTGCTTGAAAACTTCTCGGTTCCCGGTCTTATGATGCTCGGTACAGATAGTCATACTCCCAACGCCGGTGGTCTTGGTGCGATTGCTATCGGCGTCGGTGGCGCAGACGCCGTCGATGCGCTCACTGGCACGCCGTGGGAACTCAAGGCCCCTAAGATTCTCGGTGTGAAGTTGACTGGAAAGCTGAACGGATGGACTGCGCCTAAGGATGTTATCACACATCTTGCTGGTCTTCTCACTGTTCGGGTACGTATTATTTCTTGGTGTGAATACGAGAGTTGGCGTGTATGCTAACGGGGATAGGGTGGTACTGGTTTCATTATTGAGTACTTTGGCGAGGGCGTCGAGTCGCTCTCGTGCACTGGTATGGCGACGATTTGCAACATGGGTGCCGAAGTCGGCGCCACGACATCGACTTTCCCTTACACCGAGTCGATGCGACGATATCTTCAAGCCACACGCCGGGGCCCGATCGCCGACGCTGCTACCGCCGTCAACAGTCTTCACGGTTTCCTCCAGGCTGACTCCGGTGCCTTTTATGACGACGTTGTCGAAATCGACCTTTCAACTCTTGAGCCTCACATTAACGGCCCTTTCACTCCGGATCTTTCAACTCCGTTGAGCAACTTCGGCGAGGCCGTCCAGAAAAACAGCTGGCCTTCAAAGGTCTCAGCCGGTTTGATCGGAAGTTGCACAAACTCGTCGTACCAGGATATGTCGCGCGTCGCATCGATTGTGCGTCAAGCCACCGAGAAGGGAGTGAAACCTCGTGTTCCATTCTTCATTACTCCTGGATCTGAGCAGATCCGTGCTACGATTGAGTCTGACGGATTCACTGACGTGTTTGTTGACGCCGGTGCCACCGTTCTTGCTAACGCTTGTGGTCCTTGTATCGGACAGTGGAAGCGCGATGATATGCCCATGGGTGAGCCCAACGCGATCTTGACGTCGTTCAATCGCAACTTTAGAGCTCGTAATGACGGAAACCCGGATACCATGAACTTCCTTACCAGTCCCGAGATTGTTACCGCGATGATTTACTCTGGTGATATGGCTTTCAACCCGCTGAAGGACACGCTTGTTGACGCGAATGGAAAAGAGTTCCTTTTCGACCCGCCTACGGGTGACGAGTTGCCGCCTACTGGATTCCAGCAGGGTGATCTTTCGTACTTGCCAGAGATTGATCCTACTCCGATTGTCGATACCCAGATTGCCGTGTCGCCTACTTCTGATCGTCTTGCGCTGCTTGACCCGTTCGACGCATGGGATGGTAAGGAGATGTCGTTGAATGTGCTGATGAAGGTGAAGGGCAAGTGCACGACTGATCACATTAGCGCTGCTGGTGCGTGGTTGAAGTATAAGGGCCATCTTGAGAATATCTCGAACAACACGTTGATTGGCGCGATGAATGAGGAAACTGGTGAAGTGAACAAGGCGTATGACTTTGATGGTACCGCATATGGCATTCCTGAGTTGATGATTAAGTGGAAAGACGAGTCTCGGCCATGGGTTGTGATTGCAGAACATAACTACGGCGAGGGAAGTGCGCGTGAGCATGCAGCCTTGTCACCCCGATTTTTGAACGGACGAATGATTCTGTGTAAGAGTTTTGCGCGGATTCACGAAACCAACTTGAAAAAACAAGGTGTTCTCCCGCTCACGTTTGCGGATGAAAATGACTATGACCTCGTCAAGGCGTGCGACAAGCTCGAGACAGTTGACTTGGTTGATATGATTGCCAAATACGGAGATAACGGCGGTTTCGTTACTCTCAAAGTCACCGGCCGGGATGGATCTGAGAAAATCATTAAGGCTAAACACACTATGAGTAAGGACCAGGTTGAGTTTTTCAAGGCGGGCTCGGCGATTAACTACATTGGAAACTTGCGCCGGGAACAGGAGGCTGCAGGACAAAAGTAGAAGGGTATGATTATCATGATGGAAAAAGAAAAGTGCATGGTTGATTAGACTTAACTATAAACGTAATAATCTATAATACAAAACAAAATGTGGAACTACTCCATAAGTTTACTTTGCGATACGCGCAGTGTACGCAGCCCAGCCAGCGTCACGGTACCGCTTAGCCTCGGCGACAAAATCTCTTCCTTTTCCAATGATACCGCGACCGACGATGATGATATCCGAGCCACCAAGGACTGCGTCATCAACCGTACGGTAAACCTGACCGAGGCCATCACCCTTTGAATCAAGACCGACGCCAGGAGTCATGACGATGAAGTCCTCATCATCATTTCCAAGTCTGTTTTGCGAAATGAAACCAAATGTGAACGCCTTGTTCTGACGCGCAAGATCAACAGTCTTGTCAGTGTAATCACCAGTAGCAAGCGAGCCCTTTGACGACATCTCAGCAAGGAGAAGGAGACCGCGCTCCTCTGTGATACCCGTGATACCAGCGAAAAGACCGTCGACAATTCCAGGGCCGGGAAGAGCATGTGCGTTGGTGATATGCGCCCATGAGGCAATTTTGAAGACACCAGAGGTGTACTGGGACTTGACGGTCGAGCCGATATCTGCAAACTTGCGGTCTTCAAAGATGAGAAAGTTATGACGCTTTGAAAGTTCGACGAGTGGGACGACAACCGAGTCGTAAGTGAAGTCGTCGATGATATCCACGTGAGTCTTGAAAACACAGACGTAGGGACCAAGTGTGTCGGCAAGCGAAAGAAGCTCTTCCTTTGTGTTGACGTCCAGCGAAACGCAAAGGTTTGTCTGCTTGGTGACCATGACCTGGAGCAGACGACGAGCGAGCGGCGAAGGGTGCGCCTCAACGCGGGATTCGTAGGTCGCGGCGGTGATTGCTGCCATTGTGACTGATGCTAAGTAAAGAGACAAGAAAACTCACGAGAAGGAGAGGCGAAAAGAAGAAGAATTCGAGATAAAGAAACGACGAAGGAGAAAATCCAAATATCAGAAATTTGTTCGTGGAGAGGACTCGAGCCGCACGCACTGAGCTGCCCAATTCTCCCAAACCAAACTCAATTAATCGTCCCGCCGGAGGCCTTTAAACAACTCTCGACTCGACTCGATCGACTCGACTTCTTCCGACTCGACTCCCTTCGTCACGCAAATGCTGATATCAAGACTCTCTGTGCTGCGCGCAGGAAGAGCAAGATACTTTTGCATTAATGGATACCAAACATCAACGCGGCCCTCCAGCTCGCTGGTAATCCGGGTCTCGAAATCGTCGTCGGTACACTTTAACCTCGCGTACGAAGACTACTTGTTTGCAAAGTATACCCCGCCAGGCGTGACTCCTGTTCCTCCTTATGCCGTACAAGCAACAAAGATCCTGTATCTTTACACAAACACCTCCTGTGTGGTCATTGGTCGCAATCAGAATCCGTGGCGCGAAACCTCTGTTCCAGCACTGCGATACCACGGTGTTCCACTGGTTCGGAGGAAGAGTGGAGGAGGCACAGTGTATCATGATGAAGGAAACGTGAATTACTCTGTCATGATGCCGAATTCACAGTTTGATAGAGATGAACACGCGCTATTGATTTGCGAAGCGGTTAATAAAGTGGATCAAAGTATTGGGCTAAGAGTTAATGAACGACATGATGTTGTTGATGCGCAAGGAAGAAAAGTTAGTGGATCCGCGTATAAATTGCAGAGAGGAAAGGCATATCATCATGGTACGATGCTATTAACAAGCAAACTTGAGCTTCTCTCCTCACTTTTGCATCTCGACGCATCCTCCTCTTCCACCACCACCACTGCTAAAGTCGTCGAATCCGAAATAATAGATGGACCTGGCGTGCAAAGCGTTAAATCCCCCGTCTCCAACATTGGTCTTGCGCCTTCAGATTTTATCTCTTCTATTATATCTGCATTTTCAGCGAAATACGCACCAGATGAAGATGTGCGTGTTGAATACGTTGACGAAAATTCATTGGAAAACGAAGAAAAACAGGAAGTCATGCGACGCGTTGAAGAGCTAAAGAGTTGGAAATGGACGTTTGGATCTACTCCAAAGTTTACGCATACATTTCTGAAAGAGACAAATCATCAAAGTGAGAACTTGGTCTTGGAAGTCAAAGAAGGGAAGGTTATCGATGCCACCACGACAGTTACTGACCTCGATGCGGCCGCGCTCATTGGCGGGACTTACGAGCCTGGCGATCTCGCGAAACGAATAGAGTCGGAATACTGGTCTAATAGACTTTCGCGTTGTATATAATGTCACATATATTGTACATATTATCTAATCTACAGAACTTTTTTTTCGGGATACAGTATACGCATCACAGCTCCTTTCGAAACGGAAGAAACGGAGTAAGCGTATTAATCAACTCCATGAAATTCACCGATTCAGGAAGATGCATGGTACTCCCCGTATTCCCTCCATTCCACTCATTGAATGACGAATCTCCCAACTCCCCACCACCACCTCGTGAATGACGAAGCAGATCTTGAATGACGTTATACAGCGGAAACGCTGCTATTTGCAAAACAAGCCGATGGATAGGTTGTGCTTCTTCAGAAAGAGAGGATGGCATTACAAGAACCTGAAGCATTTGTAGTGGAATGTCGATATCACGAAGAGTCCAAAGTTGATATGCAATCCAATGCAGACCTCCGACGACTGAGGCGAGTAGGAATGGCTGGAAAAAATATTCGAGTCCACCTTTGAGTGTGTCAATGTCTAGAATATTTCGTGCGCATGCTGCTGATGATTGTTGAAATATCGTCGGCACAAGAATCGCGTATGCCATTGGTGAACATGTTCGCATAAGTTCATCGGAAATACCATTGGTGTCGTAAAGTGCCATGATCCATCCACCGAGAAGATCCGAGTTTTCCCTACTCAGAAGATCGATTGAATGGGCGGTACCAGATCCAGTTAGATACTTTCTGCAAAACGAGCTTTCATCTAGTTCAGGAAAATCGGAAATGTTGAGGTCGAAGTGAAAATACATTGAGCAGAGGAAGAGAAGAAGAAGTCCAAAGTCGGTGTAGTTGTCCTGATAATCATCTACTTTATAAGCTTTATTCCACGGATCATTGAATAAAAAGGCACTTACTTGATTCCTCTTCGTAAACCCAGTTGTCGAGACAATTAACCACTGGTTTCAACACGGTATACGCATCCTGATACAGCAGTATTATATTCATAACCTGCGTATTCGCCGCAATTTCCTGCGCAACCACACGCATCTTGAACGTATCCCTCACATCAGCACACATATTAAGAACCCGAGCCAGCGCCTCAATCGCGTTAGATTGTTGCGGACATCCAAGATCTGGAATTTGAGAAACGAATTGTTTGACGACGGATTCAACTTCAAATGACTCCGTCAGTGTCAATACACTGTCTTCAACACTGGGTCCTTCACCAACAGTATCACCCATCATCTGCTGCTGCTGTTGCTGTTGGTGCCCATCATCCCCTCGTTGTCCTTGTTGCTGTCCCACACCACCGCCTCCCAGAATGCGGGTGACTGCTGCCGGTTGAATGAGTCCAATCTTCGTCATACTGTTCAAAAACTCCTTTCGAATATCATACGGTGATGCCGAGGTAGTTGCAAACATGATATCAATATCGTTATCTGACGACGAATTCAAAATCGCGAGTGCATTCTCATCAATAGTTAGCAACGGCCGTCGTAGCGCATATTCATACGTCGAGCTCGGCAAATCAGATGGAAGATATTGTCTAAGCACAAGAGGCAACCTATTCACAATAAATAGTTTCCACAACGCGATCCGTTTCGAATCTTGCTTCATCACGCAACTCGAAAGCGCCTCAAAACTCGCAGTAACAAGCGCAGAAATCACGTTATCCGAACTCCGGCCTGAATGATACGCAAGTTTAGAAACTTTCTCGTCAAATTCAACCGAACCAAGCTTCGGACGCCGACTTAGCATGCTTTCCATCCAGTTTATCTTCTCAGATGACGACGTCGTTGTCGTCGTCGTCGTCGTCGTCGCAAATGCTGTATCCACAGATTTTTTCGACTCAACCGCCATTGGCCCTTTCGACGGAACTAAACTCCGGAACGCGGCACATGCCTCTTTCAATGCCTCTGCAAGTTGTTGATTTGCGACAATAAGTTGCGCAACAAATGCATCCACTGCTTTCGTGAATTCCGTCTCAATCTCCCCAGCCCCGAAACCTGCGCGAAACGCAGCATTTCGCGAAATAGCAGTAACGAAGGAAGCAACATTTTCACGGAGTAATTCGTGGTGAAGACGCCAAACTGAATCATGCTGTTGTGGATGTTCGGGATGCGAATCTTGAGCAGCATCGGTCAGGTATTGGGTTAATACGTTTGTGAGCGCAGTAATGTCTCTTGGACACCATGATGAGGATGTGCTGATTCCATGGGTCAGGGATTGTAGGATGTCAATTCGTTGAGTTTGTGCGCAAATATCGCGAATAACGCTAAGAAGTGTGGAAAGAGGAACGAGAGGCGAATCGCAAGTGATTGACGTACGTAGGTAACGAAGATGAAGAGGGTCAGATGAAGTTGTATATGGAGGTACGACCAGACCGACTTTGAATGTTAGCAGATGCAACAAAGATAAAAGCAGCGTAGTACGTACATGCAATGTCGTGTTCAAGTGTCGTATTCTGAGATAAATACTCTTGCATTAATGAAAGAAACTAATCGTTAGTATCGCTCACTCCACCAACAAACAAGCAGACTCACTCCTGTCTCCGACACACGCTGCCTCAAACACGCATGCATAACACTTTGTACCGTCGGTCCTTGTACACTACTACCCACGCCGCCAACGTCAACATCCAACATAACCGAGTCGCCTTCTGCAGGAACCCCTTCAACCCCAGCCTGATCCAACATTTGCTGTACCGCATTATCACCAAATAACTCCATTGCCTCATCATCCTCAGTCTGTTTTTTCCCACCGCCAACATTATCATCATCATGATGTTCATACTCATGATCATCAGTTATTGCTGCATCAGGGAGTATACTGTCATCTCCATCATCTCCGAAAAGCTGTGCGTTGATATTTGAATCTGAATTCGCGTCTTGCACTCCTCCCTTGTCGCCAGAGTCGTCGCCGCCGTCATTGCCAGTATTGCTCTGATCAACAGCTAAAGCTTGTAATGTCGCATCATCAAGAAATAAATCCACAGCCCCGTCGTCATCCATATCGCGCACTTCCTCGTCAATCGTCGTCGTCGTCGTCGCTCAGTTTCTCGACTTAGAATCTGATCTCATCCTTATAACAGTCGCGAATTTCGGAGTTCAAAGCCGCACCACAGCATCACGATCTTCACCTCCACCCCCACCCCCATCTTTCTATTCGTTGCAATCACAACCAACGTAAGAATATGGATCCGCCTCCACAAAATACACAATTAAGCTCTCTTTACGACGCAATTAGAGCGCCGCCAGCATCAACCGAAGACTCATCGTCTACGCCAGGAACTGTGGTGGTTGATAAAGCGCCTGTGTTATATACATCTGATAGGAATAGCGAGGATGTTCGGTCGAATCCGTTAATCGTAGCAGGTTTGATATCACACTTTGGTTGATAGGGTATAAATGGAGCTGACATTTACTTGAAGCACTTAAGTTTCAGCCTGTGAAGACGAGGGCAGCAACGACGAAGGTTGCTACGCCGACGGGAGCGGTGATTTCAAAGCCACCGACTCGGATTTCGACGAGACCAGTGACGACGACTTCGATTGAAAACTTTACGCAATCTGACGATACATTCAAAAACGAGGCACTTACTCCATTTGCACAAGCACAGTACGATGCAACAACTTCACTTCGTCGTAATAAAAGACGAAGACCCAATACGACGTCAAGTGGGAGAAGAGGAGAAGTGGATTGGGATGATGGGTATGATCCGGCACGTCCGAATAGTTATGAGGAGTATAAATTGAGTGAAGAACAGTATTTGGAAAATGAGGATTGGAGGGCGTTTTTGGTTGAGTTGAGGGAGAGGCAGAGTGGGAAGGTGGTGGAGCCGAATGGAGAAGAGGAGGACGAGGAGGACGAGGAGAAGGACGAGAACGAGAACGAGAAGGATGAGCGGAGAGAAGAACATACCGAGGAAGAGGAGGAGAAGGAGGAGGAGGAGGGTCGACCTGGTCTTGGACAGCCATCCACAGTTGACACAGTATACCGCGACGAATTGACAACGACCACAGTCTCAAAAGCGCCAATCCGCTACGCCGTTCCCGCACGCTCTTCCTCCACATCGCCACCACCACCACCACCACCACCAAGCGCACCATCTCCACCACGTCAGAAATCAGCCAAAGAAACTTTCGCAAAACGACTTTTGGCCAAATATGGCTGGACACCAGGAACAGGACTTGGATCGGACTCGCGGGGAATCACGAAAGCGTTGCATTTTAGTCCCGATAAAAAGAGTGGGATGCGAGGACACGGGCGGATTATTGATAAGAATAAGAAAGGAGATGGCGGTGAAGGGGATTATGGAAAGTTTGGAAAAGGATCCAAAGTCGTGGTCATGATTGGAGTTGTGGGGGTTGAGGACGTTGATGAAGGGCTTGCTGCGGAAGTTGGGACTGAGTGTGGTGACAAATACGGAAGCGTGGAGAGGGTATATGTACAAGAAACAGAGGATGGCGGGGTCAATGTGTATGTGAAATTCACGAGTGAGATGTCTGGACTTCGGGTAAGTTTGCCGTGTTGATTTTTGAGTGGCATTTTGAACTGACTGATGATTTAGGCGGTTAATGGACTCGACGGGAGGTTGTTTGGTGGAAGACAAATCGTGATCCGGTTTTATGACGAGTATAAGTTCGAAAAAGGGGAGTATCTTACGCACTCCACGAGGGAGACCGAGACGTGAAGCGAGAAGGGTGTAATGTAAATAATAAAAGAAGCACACATATTCCAAGCTACAATCTCCAAAAAAAAAAACAACAAAAAGAAACGCGATTCTTAAACGGGGCAAAAGCTTTATATAATAAGCAGACACACAAGTCAAACAAACAAAAACGCACTCAAAAAGATTAAGTGAGTGTACAACAAAAAAAAAGAAAAGAGAAAAAACAAACAAAAAGCTCTAAAAATCCGGAAACAAATAGCCATACGCGTCCGCGCCCTCGACACCATAATTCAATTCTTCCTCAGGGTAGATTTCATACAAGCTCGCATCACCGGTATACCTAATTGGGGGTTCATACGGTGTATCGATTTCTCTACGCAAGATTCGTTCCCAATCGACTTCAGCGAACCATGCATGATTAAGAACGTCAGATGAGCCTCCCGCGAGGTTACCGAGACGACGAGTAAGATCCCGAGTAATTAGACCTTGAAGAAGATCACGCGCGTCAGGAGGGATGTAGTTCGGATAACGAACGTCACATTGCATCACTTTTTCGTAGGTGCGCATGGGCGTTTGATCGTAGAATGGAGTGTAGCCGGTGAGCATTTCAAAGATCAGAATGCCGAGTGACCACCTGGGAACGACATTGTTAATTAAACTGAAAAAAAGAAATGAAATGGAAAAAGAAAACTCACCAATCGACAGATTTGTTGTATGCCTTGCGAGCGATGACCTCTGGAGCAATGTAATCTGGAGTTCCGCACATGGTATAGGTGACGTCGGGGACCTCTTTTGCGAATCCAAAGTCGGTGATTCGAATGTTACCGCGACGGTCAAGAAGAATGTTTTCGGGTTTGAGATCACGGTAGATGATGTTGTGCGAATGTAGGTACTGTAGTGCAAGAGTTACCTGAGCGGCGTAAAACTTTGCGACGGGATTTGGGAAGCGCTGGGATTTGCGGAGAAGGGAAAAAAGTTCACCACCTTCAATGTAATCCATGACCATGAAAAGGGAATGAGCATCTTGGAAAGTACCCCAGATGCGGATGAGAAACGGGTGATCGACGAGCTTGAGCATACGACGCTCATCGTTTGTGTGCTCGACCTGCTTCATATGCACGACTTGCTGTTTCTTAAGCACCTTGATAGCGTAGTAAAGTCTGTTGTATCGCGAGCGCACGAGATGGACGCGACCAAATGAGCCGGTGCCGAGGGTTCGCTTGATTTCAAAGTCGCGAATCGAGTATTTGCCGCGAGTGACTGTGGATTTAGCGGTGGGTACGGTGGGAGTCGCCGTAGCAGTGGCAGCAGCAGCAGGTACAGTAGCTGCTGGAATCGTTGTCGTGGTGGCCGCAACAACTTCGGGCTGGGATTGCTGTGGTATGTGGTCGAGGGCGGGGACGGGGATGGGCTGTTGTTGGTGGTGGGCCGCCATTGCGGGGGTGGGAACGACGACGGGGGCGGGCGAGCCGGGGATTTGGGGATTCATTGTGTGTTGCAGACAACGGAGAAGTGAGTGCTGAAAGATGGAGATGAAGAAAAAAAGGCGTAAAGAATCAGATGACGGATTGAGGGCCGAGAATCATGGACGAAGGGGGGGTTGGCGCGGGAAAGCGATCGGGACGAGGGTTGTATCTGCAAAACCAGCGGCGGCGTAATTCAGCACCAGGAAGTGGAAGAAAACACTTTTCTGCAGACGGGAAACATTCCCCAGCAACAAATTGGCTCCTCTGTGACGTTGTTGTTCTTCTTCTCGATGAAATCCCGGAGCAAAAACAGTGATGACGAGCGGAGGACCGTCGATCTCGGTCGGGCGAGTCGAAATCAGATCCAGCCAAAAAAAGGGCCCGCTTTGGGAACGCCGCGGGTGGGGCTAGGGCCCGTCACGTGGAGCGAAGCAGCAGCAGCGGCGGCGGCGGCGGCGGCTCGAGGTGGGAAAATGCCTGCAGACCATGAGATACATAGGTACATACCGCATGAATGCCTTGGACTATGAGTTTGCTGTGCAGACGGGTGATCTGGCTGGGACGGAGAAGGGCTTGAATGCGGGTCGGGCTCTGCAACAATCGTGAAGAGGAATTCACTGGCGGTTGTGCGAGGTGCAGGTAGGTAGCACAGGCGATAAGGATAAGGATAAGAAGAGTCGCGACCCGCCCGCACTCAATTAGGTCGATCTCCGCATTATGCAATGATGCAATGAGCTTGTTTACATGCATGAATAAAGATGCAAAATTTGTGAATGCAATCATCATGCGCGCGTGTTTTTATGTACAGATGTACACCACATTTTATCTCAGCTGCTCGACTCGTTCTCGGTCTCTTCGGGCTTGTGCGAGAAGCGATGCCCCGCCGCGCGGCTCACGACTCGCTTTAAAAACTGCCTCTCGACCCCCATCTTCACCCCCATCTCGTTCTCCATCTCCATCTCCCACAACCACGCCCGCCAAAAAAACAAAATGCCGTCGATATTTGTCTCGAACCGCGTCCTTCTGGATGACGGCGCGCCCGTTCCCGCTTCAGTATTTGTCTCTGACGACGGCAAGATCGAAAACATCATCCGCGGCGTCGCCTTCCCGCCTCCAATCGACTCCTCAGCCGTCAACTATCATAACTTTGGCTCCGATATTCTTATGCCCGGTCTCGTCGATGCCCACGTCCACCTCAACGAGCCCGGCCGTACAGACTGGGAAGGCTTTGCGACAGGTACCAAGGCTGCTGCGTCCGGCGGCGTCACTACAGTCATGGACATGCCATTGAACGCGATTCCGCCGACCACCACCGTCGCGAACTTTGACGCCAAGAAAGACGCCGCGAAGGGCCAATGCTTTGTCGATGTCGGATTCTGGGGCGGTGTGATTCCTGGAAATGCAGAAGATCTGCAGCCACTCATTCGCGCGGGATGCAGAGGCTTCAAGTGCTTCCTTATTGAATCCGGTGTCGATGAGTTCCCGTGCGTTGCCGAAGACGATGTCGCACTTGCAATGGACAAGCTTGCCGGAACCGGCGCGGTGTACATGTTCCATGCCGAGATGGAATCATCCGAATCTACCGCCGCTGCCGAAGAAGTGAAAAAGCTCGACTCGACAACCTACGACGCCTTTCTGGCCTCGCGTCCAGACTCTCTTGAAACCACAGCACTACAAAGCATAATCAAGCTCGCGGCTGCTCAGAAGGCAAAAAACCCGACTCGCAAACTTCGTCTCCACGTCGTCCACATCTCATCAGCAGAAACACTCCCGCTTCTCCGCGCTGCTCGCTCCGAGCTGGGTATCGACATCACCGCCGAAACCTGCTTCCATTACCTCTCCCTCGCCTCCGACACCGTCCCGGATCGCGCAACGCATTATAAATGCTGCCCACCTATTCGCACACAGACTAACCAAGACGCACTTTGGGATGCGCTGGTTGACGGAACTCTTGCATCAGTAGTCTCTGATCATTCACCATGCACACCTGATCTCAAAGATCCTGAGCACGGCGACTTCATGAACGCGTGGGGCGGTATTTCCGGCCTCGGTCTTGGACTTCCAGTACTCTGGACGAATGCAGAGATACGTCGGCAAGCAGGCAAGCAGAGTGTCTCGATTGCGGATGTATCGCGCTGGACATCAAAAAATACTGCGAAACAAGCGGGATTGGAAGGAAAGAAAGGTGCGATTGCCGCGGGACTCGATGCTGATTTTGTGGTTTTCGATCCTGATGCCAAGTTCAAGGTCGAGAAGAAGCACCTCGTGTTTAAGAATAAGGTGTCGCCGTACCAGGGACTTGAGCTTCAGGGTCTTGTGAAGAAGACGTTCCTCCGCGGAACTCAGATTTACAATGTCGAGAGCGGCGTGGAGGCCACCCCACGGGGCGAAATGTTGATCAAGTAATGCGTGTACATACAATGTAGATTACAGATACATAGATAATTAAGCAAAAACAAAAGTTGCAATGTACATATGCAGCGTCTAAGGCTTGCAGCGGCCGCTGAAACGTGGGTAAAGAGAGCAGTCACGAACCGTGAATCTATCGAGTAACCAAGCGAGGATACGTTCAGTTCCAAGACCGTAGCCACCGTGCGGGCAAGTTCCGTAGATACGCTGGTCGTTGAACCAGTAATATGGAGCAGGATCGATACCCTCGCGCGCGTATCCCTTTTGCAGCTCAGCAAGATCGTAGATACGCATACTTCCGCCAGTAACTTCACCAACGTTAGGCATCAGTACATCAACGGACTCGGTAACACGTGGGTCGTCGGCGCAACGCTGCATGTAGAATGACTTGATCTCAAGCGGGAACCTCGTAAGCAGGATCGGGCGGTTGATGGTATCAGTCATTTTCCGCTCTGCGGCTTCGGCGATATCATCACCAAACTTGAACGGCTCGCCTTCTTCGTTAAAAACGCCGTGTTCGTTCAACCACTCAAGAGCGTGCTCGTACGTCAGACGCATGAATGGCATCTGAGGAGGAACAAAGTTGGGGTTAAGTTTCTTGACAATATCTGCAATCTCAGGGTCTTCAAGAAGAAAAGCAATCGACTTGGAGAGGAAAGTCTCAATGTGAACGAGCAAGTCGTCAAAGGTCAAGAACGCAAGCTCGGCTTCGACGTGCGTGTACTCGCTCAAATGACGACGCGTGTGCGAGCGCTCCGCACGGAAAGACTCTTGCACGCAAAAGACGTCGCCGAGCGCGGGGAGACAGGTCTCGAGGTAGAGCTGAGAGGACTGGGTGAGGTAGGCTTGTTCGCCGTAGTAGTTGAGGTTGAACAACGTCGAGCCACCTTCGACCTGAGTCTGGACCATGCAGGGAGGAGTGACTTCGAGCAGGCCGAGTTCCTGGTATGTATGGCGGAATGCACGGAGGAGGGCTGCGCGCACTTTGAATACGCCGGTGAGGGTTTCGCCGCGAAGGACAAGATGACGCATGTCGAGCAGGAGCGACGGGTCAGCCGACTCCTGAACTTTGTTGGTGATTGCGTCATCGCCGCCGGGAGCAAGGCCAACAATGGAGTAGTAGTCCACAGTGAGTTCATGGCCACCGGGCGCGGACTTGCCTTCGGGAAGCGTCTGGATAACACCATAAACGGATACGGTGGATTCGAGGGTGAGAGTGAGAGTCGAGTAGGCGTTGGCCTGAAGTGTGAGCAAGAGGACAAAAAAATGAGCAAAAGAAAAAGTAACGTACAAGGTCACCAGAGAGAACACACTGGAGGTAGCCGGTTCCGTCGCGGAGGATCAAGAATGCCAGGCCCTTTTGGACGCGAAGTCTGTGGACCCAACCGTGGATGAGGACGCGGGTTCCGTGAGTGGCAGCGGCGTCGCGAATTTTGATGTGCTTTGGCGCCGGAAGCGAGTCGTCAAGAGTGAGCACGATGGATTTCGCTTCGTCGAGCTTTTTCGCGTCTTCAGCCTCTTTGCGAGCCTTGAGGTCCTCAGCGGCCTTTGCCTTTTTGGCAAGACCTTCAGCACCCTTCTTTGCCTTTTTCAGCATCGACGCGGAAATAGGCTCATATGGAGCATCCGCGGCCTTGCGGACGTAAATGGCGGGGGCATCGGGGAAGGTGTAGATAGCGTAGGCCGGGGTCTTGACGGGTGTGGCTTGGGATGCGCCGGCGGAGGGAACGTCAGTTCCAGCGGCGTCGTCGACGAAGATCGTGCCAGACGGCGGAGGCGCGATGGCGACGGCAATGTCTGCCACTTTGTCGGCGACTTTGTCAATGACTTTTTCGATCGAGTCGGCCATTGTATGGAGTGTCTAGGATGGGCGGTGACGGCTGGTGGTGGTGGTGAAGTTACGGTGGTGGTGGCGAAGCTAATTTTTGAATTGAGTTGGGTCACGTGCTGTGACTCACACGTGATCCGCGACCTGCTCACAGGCATGCGGCGCGGTCCAGACGGCGGCCTCGAGCATCCGGCGCGCGACGCCATTATTCAGCCACTGCGCGGGGAAAGACGCGCGCTGTTTGGGCACAATGCATTACATAAGACGTCTATCGCGCGGACAAAAAGCTGAGTCAGACACGCGTCAGCCACGTGCGCGATAAGCGGGCGGCCCGCCGCTGTTCGCGCGGCCGTGAGGGCTTTGTGCGCATCAGCGATAAACGCACCAAACCCGCCTCGTGTTCTCGACCTGTTCGCCCGCAGCTCGTCGTCGTCTTCTGCGCCCGGCCGGCAGTCCCCTCCAAACGTCCCTCCAAACGCCCCTCGCGTTCTCCGCAATTGTCCAGCAATTGCCCCGTTTTTTTTTCTTCTTCTTCTTCTTCTTCTTTTTCTTTTCCTCTCTTTTTTTATTTCTTCTTTTTCGCCTCTTTTTTTCTTTTTTTTCCAGGGCACGTCGCGCCCGTGATCGTCGTCCTTCCGCTCTTATCGGCCCGTCCTCTCCCGTTTTCCCTCTCGCGCCTTTTCTCCGCTGCGTGGTACGTTTCTCCTCCTCTTTCGCCTCAATTGGCCCAATTGTGTCGACTACAGGTCTCTGCTTGGTGCAATTGCGCTTCCCGCTCTTCTTTTCTGCGCGGTCGTGTGGTCGCGGGCTCCTGGCTCCTCCGGGACCTCTCTCTCTCTCACCACGCCACGCCCGCTAACTCCTCTCTCTATTATCAGACTCGTCAAGCGACAGAATAATGAAGACCACGTCCGCCACCGCGACGGCTGCTCCTTCTACAGTGGATTCAAACCCTGCCCCCGTCGCCTCCCCTCCCCACGACGCCCCAACCCCGTCATCCTCCGTCCCCGCAACCTCCGCCACCGCCCCCGTCTTCTCCCGCTCCTCATCCCACAACCTATCTTCACACAACACATCTTCAAGTGGTACGTTTATCCTCTCGTGTAACGAGCTCCGCTCATATGCTCACCTCCAGGCCACAACCCCTACTACACACCCTCCGCCTCTCAGCAGCAACAGCTCTCATTCTCCACTTCTCCCTCCCTATCTCCTGGCTTCCTTTCCCCCTCAGATCCCTACGGCTCTCTGCCTTACCAATCTTACATGGACCTCGCAAGCATGAGCTCTCTGGGCGGCCTCGGTGGCATCGGCGGTCTCAACTCCCTCGGCGGCTTCTCCTCCCTCGGCTCCCTGGGCGGCCTCGGTGGTCTCGGCGGCCTAGGCGACCTCTCCGTCGCTGCAGCTGCAGCTGCCGCAGCTGCCGCTTCTGCAAACGGCTCCTCCCAGTCTGTCGTCCAACCCAGCAGAACCGTGTACCTCGGAAACGTTCCCTCCGAGACCACAGCCGAGGAACTTCTCTCGCACGTCCACTCCGGCCCCGTCGAGTCCGTCCGCATCCTTCCCGAGAAAAACTGCGCGTTCATTTCATTCCTTGACGTCGCTTCCGCTTCGCACTTTCACTCAGACGCTATTCTCCGCAAACTCTCAATTCGCGGCCAAGACATCAAAGTAGGCTGGGGCAAGCCCTCTTCCGTACCCATGTCCGTTGTCGTCGCAGTCCAGCAGTCAGGCGCAAGCCGTAATGTCTACCTTGGAAATCTTCCTGAAGATATAACTGAAGAAGATATTCGCGAAGATCTTGGTCGGTTCGGTGCAATCGACATGGTCAAGCTCGTGCGTGAAAAACCCATCGGATTTGTGCACTTTCTTTCCATCTCGGCCGCAATTAAAGCAGTCCAGCAGCTTCCGCAAGAGCCAAAATGGGCTTCTCGCAAGGTCTTTTACGGCAAAGACCGCTGCGCATACGTCTCAAAGACTCAGCAGCAAAACGCAGCTCAGTTCCTAGGAATCACTCCTGGCTATGAGCACCTCGTTGCCGGCGCCGACCGCGACGTAATTCAAAACGCGCTTGCGCAACAATCCGCCGCCGCGGCAGCTGTCGCAACCACAGCGGGCGGCATGGCCAATCTTGGAAACAGAACAGTTTACCTAGGCAGTATCCATCCCGACACTACTATCGAGGAAATCTGTAACGTCATCCGCGGTGGCCTTCTTCACCAAATCCGATACATGCCAGACAAGCACATCTGCTTCGTCACCTTCGTCGATCCCACTGCTGCCGCTCAATTCTTTGCAATGTCAAACGTCCAGGGCTTGATGATCCATTCCCGCCGTCTCAAAATCGGATGGGGCAAACACTCTGGCCCGCTCCCGACCGCAATTGCACTTGCTGTTGCCGCAGGCGCAAGTCGAAATGTGTATGTTGGTAATATTGATGAAACATGGACCGAAGACCGGCTTCGGAAAGATTTCTCTGAATACGGCGAAATCGAACTTGTCAACACTTTACGTGAGAAATCGTGTGCGTTTGTTAACTTTACAAATATCGCAAATGCAATCAAAGCAATCGAGGGAATCAAGCAACGCGAAGAGTACCGGAATTTCAAAATCAACTTTGGCAAAGATCGGTGTGGTAACGCTCCAAGACCTATTTCGATCGCAAACGCTGCAGCGGCGGCAGCGGCAGCTGCGTCAGGTCAGGGGCACCATCACCACCATCATCATCATTACTCCTCGTCCACTTCAACCGCAACTACCCCCGCGCCTGCGCAAGCAGCTTCTCCTCCACCTAGTGCGTCTGTAACATCGGTCGCTTCAACACCTACAACGTCCGCTGCACCGTCTGATTCAATTCCTGCAGACGACGTCGCGGTTCCTGTGACTTCAGTGCAGCCTGAAGATCCCGTTCCCGTATCTGTGCCCGCTGTGCCCGCGCCTACACCCGCCGAATCCGTTGCTAACGGAGAAGGCTCAGGTACCTATTCCCATTTTTCTCTCGGTCCAACAGACATTCACTAACACCTCGCAGTAGCGCTATAAAACCGAAAAAACTACGCAAAATCTTAATACTACTCCCGTCCCCAGGGAAAACTTTATGTGTACCATTTTAGACATTAATATGATCGAGCGTGTAATTCTCTTCTCGCACCTTTCTGAGAAGGTCAGTAAAATCTCCGTCTTATATGGGTTATAATTTTTGTGATCCACATTTTGTGCGGCGTGCGCGCGACAATCCCTGAAGCGCCGCACAGAGCGAGAAACATCCCTCCGACGCGTCAAAAACGCGTCCATGCAGCTTTTCGATAGCGCTCTGCAAGTTGATCTTTCGAATGAAGTCAAGATCAACAAAAAAACTTCAACGATGTCGTTGTTGAACAGTCTGGAGCTACGGCTGAGAGCAATGCCATGAACCAATTCAACAGAAGATGTCTTGTGTTTTTCAATTTTCTGATTTCAAAACAGTCGATAGGTTATGAGCCAAGTACCTCCTTTTCTACATTTTTTTGTTTTCATCAATTATCATTTATGGCCTCCGGCATATAGACATAGCTACATCGATCCCAGCGGTTCATTCTCACGAGCTGCAGAAGCTATGAGCCATCAATACAACCTGCGCATCCCTTCCGTGCCCAGTCGCGCGCTCTACCCAGACCTTCACATTAGGTTATGAGCCATTCGCCCGTCCTCCTCCTTTTGCCGCTTTGTATAGCAAACACAAATTTGCCAAAAGAGGTAAGTTTTTGCTGTGCCCGATCCAAGAATGAGCGAACGTAGCTAACCAAAGCAGATAAATTGGTACTCGAGCAACTTACACCAGGTGATGGTGTTGAAGGACATCGGGTTCTTTTAGGCTCTTCCGTGCTTCGTTGACTTTGTCCAGGAGATTACGGAATGTATTGATGCTGACACAATGACGCGATGCGTGATATCTGGCGCTTTATCTGGAGTTTGATGAGCGTACTATGTAATAGTTTACGCTTTAATAAAGCTAAGATCAATTAAAAAAAAAATGAGGTCTTCGCGGACGCCGACATTTTACTTCGCAACTCCCGCTTCACGCTCCATTCTTGAATTCCAACAGTAGAGTACTGTCTACGCTGCCCTAGATGAGCAGGTCTGGGCTCACTTTCTATTCGACAAGCTCAAAACCGCGGACTCTCAACTCGTGCTGGATTTTTTTGCAGCTCTCAGGATAACCGCCCTTACCACTTGCATCAGGTTAGAGCCTTTCTTTTCAGTGTTTGTGAGCCCTTCGTTTTCTATGCAAACGTCGTATTTTTTTTATATTTATTCGAAGAAGGGTTCGTCCAAGTCGTGCCTGCTCGACTGATGTCACCTATAACTCATCGCATGATCACTTTTTAATGTATTTCAAGAAACAATATACGTATAAATACTCAAACCAAAATGAATGTAACAATATACAACAAATAAAAATAAATCACAAAAAACATAACAAATCAAATCAAATCATTTTTCTAACGTGATTCTTTTTTTTTCTATTTGTAAGAAATGAGTTTTTTTTCTCTAGGAGCCTGTGCTTACTCCGCGTTCTCGCTCTCAGGAGCAGGAGTAGCGCTCGCTTTCCGACGATTCCGACCATTGTTGTTGTTATTACGGTTCGTAATCTCAGTAATCTTAGCCTTTGCTTTCTCAATCGCGTCAGGCAATCCCGAAAGTTTGACTTCGCTTGATGTGCGTTGCGGGGGAACAGTCATCGTGACTCCAAAGTCCGACTCAATAGACTTCTTCGTCGCACCACCCGGTCCGATCAAAAATCGATGCTTTTCAAGCGGCACATCGACGACCTCCTCAACCACACTATCCAACTCTTCAACACGGCGCTCAATCTCCGCAATAACCTTGGCGACAACATCCTTATGTCCCTGAACAACAACCTTGGTATCATTCGACGTCGCGGGTGGAACTCGGATAATCCGACGCTGCGCAGACACATCATCTGGACCGCCTGCGGCCAAAACGATTTCACGCAACGTTGCGCCACGCTGGCCAATCAGCATCCGATGGTGCTTCTTCGGAACATCCACTGTCGCAGTCGTGGTTTGCTCAAACTCAGTCACAATAGCCATGATCTTATCGTACGCTTGCTTCACCGCATCCTCAGTTCCGGTAACCACAACTTCGCCCTTCTCGCCGTCGCTGTTCTCACGCGACACATCAATCTTAGCACCAGTGCTGGTCATAATATCATTAATCAACTCTCCATTGCGACCAATCACACGAGACAGCGCCTTCCGAGGCACACTCAGAGTCTTGCTATGGCCATGGTCAACCTCATACTTGAACAAATCCGTGAGCTCCTCCTTCGTCTTTGCCACTCCCTTCGACGGCCCACGAATGACAATCTCGTCCTTGTTCCGCGGCATCATATCAGACGATCCACCACGCTCAGACGCGTCGTCACCGTCTCCAGATGGTGTGCTTCCGCTACGCGGGAAATTCACACGAACATCATACCGCTCCTCAAGGCGGCGAACAAGCTTGCCCTTCTGACCAATAAGCGAACTATGGTACTCGTTTGGAATCTTGATCCGCACAAGAACCTCATCCTCCAGCCGACTAGCAAGATTCTTAATCCGCTTCTGCGCCTCATGAACGTTGTTCTTGATTCCCTTAATCGTAACATTACCAGCGTCATCAAGATCAATCTTCACGCCTAGCTCCTCACGATACTTTGAAATGTTCGATCCACCTTTGCCGATCAACTGGCTCGAAAACTTTTGCGGGAACTCAAACGTAACTTCGTAGCTGTTGAGCACTTCCTGGTTCGCAGCTTCCTTCACAATCTCTGCAATCTTGGTCGCAACACTCTCAACCTCAGTCTCTGGGCCCCGAATCACAACACTGTCCTCAGTAAGCTCCTGAGAAACCTCGGCCTGAGCCTCCTTGCCCAGCTGAATGACCACCGTCGTAGCCTCGTCGTCGCTTGATCCAGTAAGTGCGTTAATAGTTGCACGCTTGGGACCAATTATGAACTTGTGCTGCTTCGCCGGGATCGAGATGATCTTGACTGTGATAGTACCTTGCTTAGCAATGATATCCTTGAAGAACTGAGCCGCGCTCTCGAGACTCGACTTGATCTCCTCTTCCTCGGGTCCAAACTCGTCGTCATCCTTGCCTTCATACACAAGCAACACATCGTCAAACAACAGACTATCACTCTTCTCGGCAGTAGTCAACACAGCAGCAACGCCAAATTGCTCCTTGCACTTGACAAGATTCTTGTTCTTCGAGCCCGCGACGAACTTGAACAGCGTAGAATCAACGCCGTGAACATGCGACACCCGTGAAGGTGACAGAGTGTTCACGAGATCAACAAGTTCCTTCCGTGCCTTTTTCGCAGCAGCGCTGTTCTTGCCCGCAATATCGTACCACACCTCAGTAGCGCTCTTCAGACTAGCCAATGGCACAGAAAGCATGATCTGCACATCAAGATCCGTCTCAATCTCACGCAGCTTCTGCGTGCCAGCAAAGTACCGCGCCAGTGACACCGCATGCGCAATGCTCTTGCCGTGTGCCTTAGAAATATTGATTCTTTCAATCGCAATCTCCTTGGCCTTCTCCTGACACAGCCGAATCGCCTCGCCAATCTTGTCAGGCAGACCAGTGACTTCGACGGAGTCACCTAACCGGCCGCTATCGACAGTGACGATGCAGCCTGACGCGTCGAAAATCTCTTGCAGCGTCGTGCTTGAGCCAAATACGAAATGCTGCTCAGTCTTGCTCACAGCCGCAGACGCTGTCACAAGCTGTGTCTTAAGCGTGAGGAACTTAGCCTCCATCGCAGTCTTGGCAGCAATCACGCCTTCTCTGTCACCAGAAATGACAATGAACGGCAACGATGAGGCATCGCTGCCGAAAAGCGAAGGAACCTTGATCACAATGTCCTTGCCTTCAGCGAGGGTCTCGGCATCGCCAGCGAAAAACGGGAAATACTCCGCCGGAATGTCACGCAGCCGAACAGTCATGGTCTTTGTGCGTTCGCCCACAATAGCCTGAATCTCGGCTTTCGCAAGCGCAACACCATCCATGTCACCTTCGATTGTGACGTCAGTCAACTCCTCCTCATCGTCGTACTCAGGAGTAGACTCCACAACAGGAGTGTCCTCTCTCCGTTGCACTTGGATCTTCGTCGACGTCTTCTGCTGAATAGCTTTCAGGTTTCGGCCGCCAGTGCCGATGATGAATGGACGGACTTGAGCCGGAACGGCGACAATCTCGATAATCTGATTTGTTAGTATCTCATCACATCACAATTGTGACGAACATACCTTAGGCGTAAGACCGCGAACGAGCTCTCGTCGCGCAAGCGCAATGCCCTCAGGCTTACCCTTGACGATAAACGTCGTCGAGCCACTAAGCGCACTAGTCGAGCTCTCAATCGACGAGACGCCGGGAAGTTCCCGGGCCTTGGTGAGGACCTCGGAGAACACCTTTTTCCGGTAGTCTGGTGGGATGGAGAAGTCAAACACCTCGGTGACGACGCCTGGCCGAGCGGCATGAGGCGCACGACGCGGAGCAGCTGCACCGCTTCCGTTCGATGAGGGCGCAGGCGCAGTTCGGACGGCCGCGGCACCGCTGCCAGAGCCCCACACGGAACCACCAGCGGCGGCGGCAGCAGTAGTGGTGGTTTTGGGGATAGATCCGCCGAGGGATGGAAAAGCCTCGAGGGATGTGAAGTCAATTTTTTCGCGCGCGGGTTTCTTAGTGGCACCGTTCTTCTTGGCGGAGGAAGAAATGACAGACGCGGGAGCGGATGACGGAGGAGACGAGGTCGTGGTGTCGACTGTGGTCATGGACGACGACATGCCGACGGGCGAATCCTCTTCGGGCACTGGCTCGTCAGCAACGGGAGCAACAGCCACCGCAGAGACAGCGGCAGCGGCGGCCTCGTGCTTTGCACGAAGGAGATCAGCTGGAGAGGGTTCCATGTTGAATAGAGTCTCTGAAACAAGTGGACGAGGGGAAGGCGACGTGACAGAGGGGAAGGCGATGTGACAGAGGACAGCCGATGCAAGTGGTGATGAACGGAGCAGGAGATGCAATTAATCGATTAATTAATCCGGTGCTTTTTGTAAAAGCAATTGAGTAAACACAAAAAAAGCTCTAAACGGGGAAAAGGTGGTGGTGATGATGCGAAAACGGGGATGTGAATGCGCAGAACTTGGCCGAGGAGGGTTGGTGAGAGAGAATGGTACAGAACACACGTCGCAAGGAAATGAGACGGGAAGAAACAGATGCGAGAAGTAGTCCTGTCGACGTGCACGCCAAATGCTGGAAAAAAGACAAAGTTAGCAATGGGCTCGACGTGACGAACGAGAGAAGCGACGCGCGTGTGGAGGGGAATTGGGCGTAGGTCACGCTCGTCGCCGCGTGCGCTGCCCACAGGGCGCCAGCAGATCGAAGCGGCGGCGGGGCGTCAGGCACGCGGTTTCGGAGGCGTTTTCGGGCGGAAACAGCGCGGCAAAGCAAGATCCACGACGCGCAAAAGCAGGAAGCACTTACCGGACAGATTACAGGCACAATTGAGCGGAGGATGGGCCTGCGGAAGGGGTGATTCGGCGAGCGAAGCGGCGGGAAGAGCAGCGCGAGAGTTGCGAGATAAGTTCGAGGCGAGCGTCGCAGCGCTCGCAGCGCGTCTCGGCCGCCGGAACAGAACCCGCGGTCTGCTTACATTCGGCCCGCTGTGATTCGGCCACGTTGCGCAAAATTCATCACGCTCATTTTATTATATATGGTACAGTATACTGTGCGGTCTCTACTCCGGCCTCCCGCCCACAAGACTCCGCGAGCTCACCACCAGCGCGCTCACCCGCGCCTCCGCCCCGACGCGTCCCGCACGCGTCACCAGATGCTTCGCCATCTTCGCGTTCCCCGTCACGACCACCACCTCCTCCCCCGTGGCCTGCGCGTACTGCAGTCCCGCCTCGCTCACCTCCCGCGCAATCCACTCCTCCGGCGACGCGTCCACCGTCGACCCGTCCGAGTCCTCGTGTCCGTGCGAGCACAGCACCGCGTCCACAAACGGCAATCCTGCTTCTGCGGCCAGTGCACTGTCAAAGATCGTCTGCGCGCGCTGCTTCTCCGCGACGCTCCCCATCCTTGACGCCATGTACAGCAGCCGGTCGCGCACAAATCGAGAACACACCGCCCGGCGCTGCTTTCCGGTTGCGGAACACCGCGACTCAAGCAGCGGCTTCACCACGTGCTGTAGTGTCCGCATTCGCCGCTCAAGCCCAATTTGCCGGTGCAGAAACGCAAACGCGTTCTCAGACTTGCGGTACACGTCATTCGGTGTCGTCGCAGACTCGGGCGGATTTGTCCGTTGCCGCTCAAGCTTCTTGTACGCATCGTCCGGCTCGAGCATCGTCACGTCGGAAATCAAACACAGCAGGCCCGTCACATCAAAGTTCAGCACACCTGGCACGTTGCGCAAAAAGTAGTCGTTGTCCTCAGCCATCAGCCTAGTCGCGATTGTCACCGGGTCATACTGCCCAATGTCGCTGCTTTCTCCACTTTGCGAGAACTCCACCGTAACTCCAAGCGACTTCCGCAGCGCCTCCACAAACGCATCCACAACTGCCTTGTCAAACCCTTCCAACTCCTCGTACTCTATATTACACAGAAACAACGTTACCCGCCGTTTCGTAGGAACATCTGGCTGCACTATTCGCGGGAATATTGAGTGACCTGTAGCTAAGCAGTCGTCCACCCACGGCTGACTCACTGCCTGCGTCACGAGATTCTGCACAGTACGAAACAACTCCACCGAACGCATAATCTCGTCAACGTCGTCATCCTCACTATCGTCGCCGCCCATTTCAGCCATCAGAATCGCCACCTCCTGCTTCAGCTGACGCGCCGTCGTCCGCGAGATTTTGAGCACATGTCTTCCGTACTCAGCAGTCATATCGCCGCATAACGATGCGCCTGTAAACCCCTTCGTGTCGCGATTGATCCCGTTACTGCCGCGAGGTTTTAGAGACGATCCAAGAGCAATAGCGCCTGGATATCTTGGCTGCGCAAATGCGCACCACAAAGCCTCTAAGTGCGGCAGATTCGTGGACTTGAGTCGGTGTAGAATGCGCTCTTCAGCGTCGTCCGCGCTCGCAAGCTTACTTTCCAGCAACTATGTACACCCGTCAGCTTTTGCAGAGTTCGAGTCCACACTTCTTAAAACTTACCTCTCCAAGAGCGGAGCACTCCGCATCAATCATATTTCTGAACCGCACAAACGGTGCAATGTTTCGCATCCAGATCACCCGCTTTAGCGCCGCGCTATCGTCCGACGGCTTTTCTAACCGCTGGTTCAGCATATCGCACACCGCAGACACCTGGTCCCGCAGCTGAATGGCGCGGTCCTTTGTCTGTTTAAACTTATCCATTACGTTCATTGAAGATGCTTTATCGAATGCTCGTGCAGAACCGGAGAAAACTGTCATTGCGCGTTCTCGAGACGATGACGTTGGGTCGGGTCTCTGGCGGAGTAAGTTTCATGTCACACTTCGACATCCGCGGGACACTTACATGGACAGACCATGATAGCGGGATTTGTGCGGAAACAAAAGCCACCCAAAATGTTGATCAAAAGTGATAAAAGATTATATCACCTGTATTGACAACCAGCAGTTGAGACGCGTCGGGCACACGCGCGCGCTCTCTCGAATTACCCTATTCGGCGAATACCAGCGCTCAGATATTTGAGAGAGATCGGAAATTTCCAGCTGGCTCTCAGTGGGTTAGGTTGGCTGATCGCGTTGAAGATCCGCAAGAACAGCTCACTCCGGCTTATACCACTCGGTCTATCTCTTATAAACGCGGCAGTGCGCATTATTTCTTGTCAGCGGGGTTTATAATCGATAACGCTCTGTTTACAACTACAGTGGTGACTGTGCGTGACTCGAGTCGACGCAATGGCCGCCCGCAGACGGCGTGCTGCGTGGGGAGACTCCGACGATGAGCTGGACAGTCCTGCGCCCCAGGATGTGGTGCCCAAGCAGTCCGCAGCACCGGCACCGGCACCGGCTCTGACACAGACTACGACGATGCAGACACAGTCTGCCGAGCTTACATTGACTTCAAGCGTGTCTGAGCAGTTCAAGCGCGCATCAATCAAAGCACAGCGCGAAATGCTGCCAATTGCAAGGCACAGTAAGTTACCTGCATATTTGGAATGACTCAGTGCTAAACGGATATTCAGGAGAGTCGATCATGTACCTCGTTGAGACTTCGCAAGTGGTTGTACTTATTGGCCACACCGGCTCGGGCAAGAGTACTCGTACGCATATGCCATCTTCTTTTTTTGACCCCGCTAACACCGCAGAACTCACTCAATTCTTGCACGAAGCTGGTTGGACAGCAGACAAAAAGGTCGTTGCATGCACCCAACCGCGGCGCGTAGCGGCAGTCTCAGTAGCAGAACGCGTTGCTGCCGAAGTAGGCTGCAAACTTGGCGACGTTGTCGGCTACTCTATTCGATTCGAAGATGTCGCGACGTCACAGACAAGGATAAAGTATCTGACGGATGGATTACTACTCCGTGAAATGCTGGTCGATCCACTGCTTAGTCGGTATAGTGTTATTATTATAGATGAGGCGCATGAACGAACGTTGTACACAGATATTCTGCTATGTGTTTTGAAGAAAGTCATTCGACGAAGGAAGGATCTACGACTTGTGATTTCAAGCGCGACACTACAAGCCGAGGAATTTGTCACTTTCTTTGGCAGCGGTACGAGAGTGATTAGCATTGAAGGACGCGCGCATCCAGTGAGTATATTTCACTTATCTGAACCAGCCGAGGATTACGTTCGTCGAACTATTCGCACGATCTTGGATATAAACACAAATGAAGCACCAGGCGACGTCCTCGCATTTGTCACCGGTCGCGACGAAGTTACAGAAGTTGTGCAAGCACTGCGCGATGAATCTCCACGTGGAATGCTGGTTCTTCCACTTTATGCGGGTCTCCCACTTGAATTCCAAAGCAAAGTATTTGACAAGACGCCACCAAACACACGCAAGGTGATAGTCGCTACAAACATTGCCGAAGCAAGCGTGACGATCGATGGCGTTGTATACGTCGTTGACTGTGGTTTTGCCAAAATTCCGGAATACGACCCGGTTCTTGGAATCTCAACGTTGGCCGTAACTCCGATCTCAAAAGCATCTGCAACTCAACGTGCAGGTCGCGCAGGCCGCACAAAACCTGGAAAATGTTATAGACTTTACACTGCTAAAGCTGCAGCATCGTTGCCTGAAACGACGGTTCCTGAGATTCAGCGGATAGATCTCTCGCTGGCGATATTGCAGCTTAAAGCGCTTGGAGTCGAGAATATCGCGCGGTTGGATATGGTCACGTCTCCATCGATCGAGCTAGTTGCGCACGCGCTCGAAAAGCTTTATTCGCTCAAAGCGCTTGATGATTATGCAAAGCTCACGACGCCGCTAGGCGTTGCGATGGCAGAGTTGCCACTTGAGCCGTCACTTGCAAAGATTCTATTGGAGTCACAAAATTACGGATGCACAGAACAAATGTTGACGATTGCCGCGATGCTTTCGGTGGACAACGTATTTTACTTCCCTGACAGCGGCCGTGCAGCCGCAGACGCAGAGCATTTGAAGTTTGCAGTTGAGGAAGGCGATCATCTTACGTTATACAATGTATACCAAGCCTTCACGGTACGCGGGAAACAATCCTCTAAATGGGCTCACGAACGATATTTGAATTACAAAGCACTTATGCGTGCGGTTAGTATTCGCTCACAACTTTCTCGGTATTTGCAACGTCTTGGAATACGCACGACGTCAATTGCAGCTCCATCTCCTGTGTCGATAGTAAAGTGCGTTGTGTCAGGATACTTTATGAACGTTGCACGAATGTTGCCTGATGGCTCGTTTCAGCTCATTGGGACTGGAGGAGCCGGTGATAAAGTTGCGTGGTTACATGCTAGCTCATCGCTGTTTCATCAGTCAATGGAGTGGGTTGTGTATTCGAGTATTGTTGACTTGGGGGAAAAAATTTACATGTCTGGCGTATCGCGGATAGAGCGAGACTGGCTACTTGAAATCGCACCGGATTATTACAGTATTAGAAAGGGATAAGTTTATGGATGGAGCAAGGAGTTAGTTTTACATACATGTAACACAGTCCAGTTGGACACCAATTTATTAAAGTACAAAAATTGTAGATTACATACAACTCAAAGTTTACCTGATCTGTCTCACTTTTTTCAAATGCTCAGACAACCTCTGTAGCGAAGTGAAATGATTTCGCTGTCTTATCTCCTCCACCCGATTCACAGCTTCCGCCTCAGACGCGCCTTCATTCGACATGATACTCATCACATAATCCAAAATAACCTTCCGCAGACAGAAAAACTTTCGATCTGCACTTCCATGTCTCCATCGTGTACCATACCTCAGTTCAAGTTGTTCAACGGCAGGACCTCCATCAAGACCGACTTTCCATTCTCTCCACAATAACGGAACAGATGCGATTTCTCTACTCATTCGATAATGCGGAACACGTTGAGGCTGAGTTGATTGTCCGGATTGTAATCCCTGCTGATGCGCGCCTTGTGTTTGTGAGACAGCATGCCCACCTAGACTATTAAGCGATCGCGCAACAGCATCAACGTCCTCATCACCCTCACTCATCACATCAACATCATCTTCATCACCAGCACCAGGTGGTGCACCAGGGTAGGATGACGTTAACTGTCTACCATGATCATACTGCCCGTTGGAGGATGCCGACGCAGTATTTCGAGTTACCACGTTCTGGCTGCGAAGTGATGGCGCAGTATGATTGGATTGCTGCGTATTTTGCTGATTGCGTTCCGGACTGTAAATCGATCCAACATTCGTGTTGAGTAATGATGATGAGTCGTTTAGAGATGTCGTGTTGTCGTTCGTGTATCCGCCTGATGAGGTGAGGTAGTTTGACTGGTTATTTTGCCCAAATTGCATTCCCTCAACTCCGTTCTGTGAGTTCAAGCTACGCGGCAAAACTTGCACATTGTTCGTAGCGTTTGTTGCGTTCTGATGCGATAATCCAAATTGATTGAGCGTTGGCATCGTAGCAAGAGGTTGCGACGGTGGAAGTAATGACGATGTGAGACGCGTGTTACGCGCTGGAGCCGGCTCGTCATTAATCCGAGCACTTGAGTCTGCAGAGTTTCCATTATTCCCACTTGTTGCGTTTCCACCTTGGTAATTCAAAATCTCTGGAATCGATGACATGACAAATGAAGCAAGTTTATCAACATTGTTTGACAGAATCGCGATATCCCGATTCTGACGCTCGATGATCTGGCGAAGTTCACTATTCTCCCTCGTGATTTGTTGCGCCAGCTTTTCAGAATGCATGTTCATCACATATTGCAGACTATCTCGCAGCATTTGGTTCTGACTTTGTAAGAGTGACTCGATTCGTGAGGTCATCGATGTCATCGACGGTTGCGCGGCCGTGGATCGGGGGGTGAAGCCGTTGTATGTAGATCCGCCGTGCACCGACGCAGCAGACGAAATCCCTCCGTTTGCAAATACATTGCCGGCATCACCAAGACCTTCTTCTGAAAACGAATCCATCTCCGAGTCGGACATGTCAGGACTCAACTCCGGTACCGCGAGGCGCTCATCTGTATCAAGAAGTTCACTACCTAGTCGTGATGGATACCGCTGAGCATGTGGCGAAAGATAGCTGCCCCCACTGGTATTCGGATCTTGCAAGGAGCGGTGCAAGCCTCGTGAAGTACGTGGACGCTGATGACGCATGACAAGAGAGGAGCCGTGTGCGCGAGCATAGGGAGAGTCTGACTGAACGTGCGCCCCGCGAGGGCGCTTAGAGAACGTGATAGCAAGGTCCCTATACCGTTGCATAAATGATTTGAGAAGAAAACCATACGGCGCCGGTGAGTTGTTGAATCCTCGACGTACTTGATAGCGGTGCTCCTCCAGAAGAAGCGTGACGTACGCCTTGATGGTGGAATACACATCCACAGGTGACACGGTCGCAGAACCATTCACGTCGCCTTGTTCAGTTCCACGTTCACTCTGTTGCTCATTCTCATTTCCAGTCTGCTTATCCGCCTGCCCACGTCCAGCGTCGTTTGTTCCGCCACTATTGCTGCCACGTCCCTGCTGCAGTCGCGGAAGTACCCATTCCTGAAGAAACAAACAGATTTTCTCCTCGGTAATTTGGTTACCGTCGCCAAAGGCGCGAACATCTTTGCACCATGTCTTAAAACGCCGGTTAGTAACCACTTTTCGCAATTATGAATTGAGAAAGAAGAAACCGTACGTTGAACTCACTCAACCGTTTGAACTCGAGACCCTGCCCATTCTCTCCTATCTGCGCCTGCATGGGATCACTGGCTGACGCCGAAGCCACTATCAGACTGTGAGCTCCGTTCACTTATAATGTCAGCTATACTATAAACATACTCTCACGAATCAAGCGATCTCGAGTCTCTGCAAGATCTCGGTCGTTCTTCGACTGCTGGTCAGCAATAGTGTTGTCCTCCATTGTTGACGACGCAATGTAACTCGATTGTATATTGCCAAAAAATGTCTGTGGCGCACAAGAAACGCAGCACAACCACAAGTCACACTCGCTAAATCAATTAAGCAGGTTTTCGACTCCTAGAACCGATAATTTAACAAGCAACCCGAACAAAGCGAAAGCTGCGAGAAAGATGGGGGAGAGTTGTGAGCTGGTGGTGACTGAGGATCACCCAGGTTGCACAAACGAAGCGGGTTCGGACCGGGGGTGCGCCGGTAATTGCGCCGCACGTCCGAGCTGCCGACACTTGTTTCTTGCGGCGGCACCCGATGTCTCTCTCTACATACACTATGTATCTAGATAACTATCAATTGTACTTCTTGTTACAAACATCAAGAGCTATGAATGCATATTATCGTCTATGAGCTTGAGGAATAATTAATGAAGTCATCATCACACCAACCGTTCACGGGCTACATATCGTTAGTAACGGACTTCCGAAGCAACCCCAGGAAACAGAACATACCAAGCAACTAAGGTACTTGCACCACGAGCAGTGACCTCCACCCTGTCTAAAATTGCGAATAAGTGCAAAAAGCAGAAGAATCGACGCAAAAATCATTGCTATTCGAAGCACAAACCACATGTACCAATACGCCGACCTGCCTGTCATCTTCGCGCGAATATTGGCGGCATTACGGCTGAATTTCGATCCAAGCGGACTCACGTAATACTGACCTGCGTTACTCCCTTCCCGCGAAAGAATGAACCCTGGCGTCTTCATAAACGCGATTCCAAGAACAAGGCCCATGAGAAAGCCTCCGATGTGTGCAAAGTTATCGAGGCCCGGAAGGAGACCGATTCCAAAACTGATGACCATTTGTAAGATGTAGCTAAGTAGCATTCGTTTCGGGTTCTGAATGTCCCTCCAGTTGAAAAGCAAGTCAAGCATCTCAATAGCGAAAACGCCAAAAACAGCGCCAGATGCGCCACTGTAATGTTTTGTTTCGTTAAAACAGATGTCGTCACTTATTCCCGCTCTGTATGACTCACCAGCTGGTAACTCCATCAGGAGCAAAGTTTCCGCCCAGAACAAACCCAGTGATTCCGGATGCAAGATAAATGATGCTAAACTTGACAATTCCCAGCTCTCTGTGCATAGATTCTTTGTGAGATTTGTGCGTGCACTGTTAATCACACTACGTACCTCTCCATGGGCCAGCACGACTGGATCTGTGTAATTGTGTTGAAAATAATCTGAACAAAACCACCGTGCAAAAAAATTGGAGTAATGAATCTCCACCACTAGTTGCGCATTAGCAATCAAATCATGTTCCTGATCAAAAAGTAGTTATACCTGGTCGGGATGGTCGCCGACGCCACCCATTCCACAAAGTTCGGAGAGCGAACAGACGTTGGTATTCACAGTCGTCGAGTTCGCACATGGGAATTTCAAACTGTGATTGTCAGTGACGCCTGGAACGGTTTGCATGCAAGGCGCGAATCGAGCGCCCATGTGAATCAGAAGCTGCGACGATTAGCTCTTCGGTGCCGTACAACTTTTGCAGTCGGTACTCACATAAGTAGATGGCCCAATTGATGGGTTAAACGACGGTTTAGTCTGAATAATGTTTTTGGTGTACTTTCCCATAAGAATTAGCTCAATAGCAAAGATACCGATCTGCAAAAAGAGCATGAAAAGCGTAAACCACGCAAACCGCCTCTTTGGTTTCTCCACAACAATCGGCATTTCCATGGCAGCAACACTAGGCGCATCTGACCGAACCGGTGGTGGCTCTGAAGAACTTGGAGCTTCCCATCGGTTATACTCCGCGTTTGACGTAAGTAGTGCATCTTCACTATAGTCATTCGCCCACACGTTCTGCGATTGACTGTAGCTTGCAGTCGACGGTACCCGTGAAAGTTCGTATGCTTGTGGCTTCGTTGTGTATGTTGACGAGGAGTCTGATCCCGTACGTTGGAACTGACCCCAAACTCTGTTCGTGAAGTTCGAAAACATTGTCTGTAGGAGTAGTTGAGAGAACCACCGCGGTATTCGTTATTGCCAACGAGACAAAAAAAATAATTTAACACAGAAGCACAGCTATAAAGTACCAGCTCATTTAAATGCCTCTATAGCTGATTCGAGCTTTGAAGAGGGGAAGAACCCAAGCAATTGGCAGTAGTCGTTGCCGTATTAGCCTCGAGTTGCGACCTTTGCTGGCTCGTGGACATCGATATCGGTAATCGAGTTCGTGCGGCGCGCCGCCTTTTTGTCCCAACTATCTGACCCCCGGGATCAGCCGCAGGCATGAAGCTGCTCCAGCTGCTACATATACGCCGATGCAGTGTACAGTTTTATGCTGTCGAATGAGCTCTTTGCGTTCTCGTACGTACAATAAGCAGCTATTTCATAGTTTTATGCTACTATTACTCTTCTTCACGAATAGCTATCCATTGATTGTAGCCACAGGTGCGACGGCTTCCGCGATTCTGAATTTCTAGTTGACTTTCGTCGTCGCTGGCATCCAATTTAGAAAAGAGATTCTTGAACTTCTAGATTGCAAAGGTTATAAATTATATTTATACTCATTCTTTAAATAAGAAAGAACACAACTCCGTGCTCCGTAAATCATCAAAAGACACAAAAAATGTAACGCCAATCAATTCAACCCTGTTCAGCTCGATTGTGTGCACGATAGAGACCATGACTATATGCATCACTCAGAATAAAAACGACATTTGCTGCATCGCTAGTATCATCACCACTAAATACGTCAAGATAGCCCACCGTGACCGTAGCAAGCTTTGTCCACTCCGGCTCTGTATCGCCGTTGCTGTTGTGCTTGCTGCGGTGGTGCCGGTGCCTGCGTCAGACAAAGTCTTGTCTGAAGTTGCAACATCCGAGTCGTCGGAGTTTGCGCCATTCAGTAAGACGTCGTTGCTGCGCTTGCACTTTGGACACACATAAGCGCTACTCTTCTTCGCAATTGCTCGCTTTGTATCTTCTGGTACACCGTCTATACTGCCCACTGCGCCCTCCGGAGAGGTCGTCATGAACGTCCTCAAAGCCACGAGTGCAGTTCGTATATCTACCGCCCTGTCAGCATTGTACTTCTTTGTAAACGGTGACGCTACTCACCCCACGCAGGAAGCCATTCTTCAACGTGAAATTTACTTATTGACAAGCAGATCTCCTTGTTCACGTCAAATCGACCAGTGTCTTGCAGGAATCGGAAACTCGGCGGCGAAAGGGGGTAGTTGCTCGGCAGGTCTATCCGTCCATGGTAGATTCCATCCTCGTAAGGACTCGACGGCGGCCCTCGGATCACAAAGTGCCATTCAAACAAATTATCCTGTATAGTTTAGCACTAAAAAATTCATTTCGAATGGAAAAGAAATGGCGGAGGGAGAGAAAGTCACATACCTCCAAAGGTGACGCGTAAATATCCGGATCAGACCCAGCTAGCTGCTTTGATTCCCGCAGGATCCGTCGAACGCTCGGACTGCTTTTCAAACTCGACGGCGCCATCTTTCACGCACTCTCAAAAAGAACTACACACAAAGCAAATGCTAACCCGAATGATGAACTAGTCGCCGTTGTGAGTGTGCACGCGATCGATGTTCCGGTCAAGAGCAAGGGTGGACAGGTGGCCGCACAGTACGTGTACCAGCCCCGTATCTAATGTCAGCTTTTCAATCCTCCCAATTCCGAGCGCCGCGTGCGCTTTTCGAGGGACCCGTCGACCTTCGGGTAACTAAATCTGAAGCAAAAGCACCCTCCTGTGTGATCAATCGTGGGGAACGAGTTTGATTGTCTGGAGTGGCTAAGGGATACGGAGGCACGTGCTATATGGACCGTACGTTTGCAACGGTCGAGCTCGTTGAGTGCGCTGGAAAGATGATCAGCGCAAAAACATCTCGGCGCAGTCTCGGCTTTCCCCACACTGCGTCGGACCTGTGCGTTTCATTTTCCGCGCGACGAGAGGCAATGAGCGGAGGTTTGAGAGAATTGAAGTCTTTTTTACAATGATGAGGGCGAAGATGGATGAAACGGCTTGATGAGCGCATTTTGGCTTAGACGCGGATATGTTATGAAGAGTCTGCATGCTGTTTGAATACTTTGCAGAGATCAACCGTGTATGAAGCTGGCTGCCCGGTCGACACCCACTTTGGCGTCTACGAAAACTAACTTTATCGATATCCGAAACCCCATGCAATACGGTAGATTTATATCGTGAGAGGTGTACTGTAGTCGTGTCCTTAGAATCGTAGCTGTAACACGATCTGATTTCCGTTTTTGGAAGTCGCGGTTACATTGTCAGCAAAGCTGCAAATTCAAGCACAAGCTAGAATGCAAATACACCTATAATCAGTAATTAAAAAAAACAAATAACCACGTTTGTACAGTTATGGTTATCAATAATTATCCAACGTAGCCAAGGTCGGTCACAGCGATGAGACGAGGAGGGGATCCGGTAACTGCGGCGCTCGAGTTCTGTCCCAACCGAACCGTCTCCGAGGCGCCGGTTCGCGCCCTCACTTTTCCTCGACTCCGCATTTCGTGGTTATTTTATCTTTTCTCTTTTTCCCACTATTTTTTCCAGAGAGATTGCAATCATCCTGCTTCTATTTTGTATTCTAAACTAGCGATATCGGCATGCAGTGTATTTTGCGCTGCTAAAGGCTTCAAGGCTTTCCGCTGCGCTGTTCTTGCAGACTTCCGATCTCATCTGCCAACCCCCGCGCGGATCAGCCGTGATGAGACTCTCCCACGCTCTGGTCGGAAGAGTGCCGGCTATTCATAGAGGTGCGTCTCTAACAAAGTGTTTATCTGAAAAAAGAATCTGACATTCTGCAGGTGTTCGGCAAATTGGCAATTCGCACATTGGCAAAGCCGCCTCCCCGCGATCGTCGCATCATCGACATTTCTCTTCCTACTACACCGTACCCGTCACGTCGAAAGATCCACCACCACCACCAACTACAGCAAATTACCACACTCCCAAACTACGGGTGCCTTTATTACAAGCTCCAACCCATTTTGGACACTACTCCTCCCGCGTAAACCGACTACACAACGAGGATCGTTACGCAGCTGGAATCATTACGGTGCCAGCATCATCATCGTTACAGCCACGCGCGCTGAAAAATGGACCAAAGACAAGAGATGTGTTTTACTATGGCATTTTCGATGGTCATGGATCAGCAGAGTGTAGCGATTTTCTGGCGAATAATCTAGCGCAGTATATCGAAAGCTGTAACATACATTCTGGAGAGGACCTTGAAAAACAGTGGAAGGAGAATGTAGGCGGGTACTGGTTACGATGGCGAGGTCATTTTGAAAAGTACAGTCGGATGATGACGAACGAGAGTACGTTTATCCACACTTAAAAATCGACCAAGACTAACTGCGTTCACACCTATAGGCGACCTGATTTTACGCGTGCCACTAGCTTTTCTGCGGGCAGATTACGACTACACGATGGCAGAGCGCTCCGCAGGATCGACTGGCACTGTCGTGATGCTATACAATCCTGAAGACGACGGTCCGTATTTCAAGGGTGGTCTTTCACGACTTGTTGTCGCGCACGTCGGCGACACTCGTTGTATAATCAGCGACAAAACAGGCCTGGCTCACGCTCTCACATCTGCACATCATCTTTCCTCGCCATCTGAATCTGCGCGACTACGACGCTACGCAACAAGTTTCTTTACTGACTCATTTGGTGAAGAGCGTTTCGGAAACGTGGAAAATACGCGTGCGTTTGGCGATATTTCAATGAAACGCCTCGGCGTCTCTGCAGAACCTGATATGTCCCAATATAACCTATCTCCGCGACAAGTAGACTACGGCTTTGGAGGCGACGAGCCATTCATCGTGCTTGTGTCTGACGGTATAACGAATAATGTGTCGGATCAGGAAATCATCGATATCGTCACATCAGTTGGATACCGTTCAGGATACGTACGCGGAACGCCACAGGAGGCTGCGCAGGAGGTGGTGAACTACGCGGAGGCTGTTGGAGGAGACGACAATGCAACATGTCTTGTAATTCGACTTTGCGGATGGGGAAAATGGACGAAACCGGTTGATCGTACTGGTGGATTGAGGGAGTACAGGTTGAAGGAGGAGTTGGATAAAAATCCGCGATTGCGAAGGCAATGAGTTCGGATTTGGCTTTTTTTTTTCTTGTAGCTCTGTTCATTCAATTCATGGATAGATTATGCGGAGATGGACCATGCAGGTCGTTGTCTCTGTCTACCGCAATATTTGACGTGAAAACGTATGTGATTCATTAAAAAACAACGAACAAAAGTCGAAAAAAAAAACACAGATGACTCTAAGCTACGACACGACACGGCACAACAATAGCGCCCCTTAACGACAGCAGAACAAATTAACAAGACAGGAGAATAAATAGTAAAAGCAGAAGGCAAAAATAAAAGAAGTTCATCTTATACTCTAAAACAGTCCTTCCAAATCCAGGAGATTTGCACTCTGTGGCTTTTGTTGCGTCGGGGGTGTCGCTGTTGATGTTTGCGTAGGAGCAGGCGGCGCGGTAGTCGCGGCAACCATGGGAGATGGCGATAGGATTGCGGTTGCGGATGTAGAGGTTGCTGCGGTAGTCGGTTGAATAGCTGCTGACGACATGAGATTTTGAAATGGCATAGGAGATGGCGCGGCAGGTGTTTGGAATGAAGCTGTCGGCCAAGCTGTGGAGGACGACACCTGAGGCGGCGCAGATGCGGTTTGGATGAACGACTGAGGCGTCGAAACAGGTGCTGGAAACATGACAGGTTGCGGTGAGATACTTGTTTTCTGAAATTGCGCGAGAATGGCGTCGGTGCTAAGATGTTGGTTATGCGTAGGTGGTGGGGATGACGGAACGCTTGCGGGTGGCGAGACGGCGGGTTGGTCTCCGAATAGTAGCGCGGCGGTATCGGAAAGTGGCGCGGGAGTACTGGAGGCAGCGGGGATTGATGCTTGTGATGCGGAGACTGATTGAGGCACTGGGGTAGGTGAAGTTGAAAGGAAGATCCCAGGTTGGTTTGGCGTCGAAGTGGTGCCGGGCTCGTCATCGTCGAAATCTATCAAATTGATGGGCGCTGGCGGCGCTGCTGGCGCTGCTGGCTGTGATGCAGCTATGGGCTTCTGCGGGGATGTTGGCAATGCGGGGGAACCTACCCGACTAGGCACAGCACTTGACTGTCCGCTCTTAGACCTCCGGGTTTCTTTGACCATGTCGTACTTGCTAACGACACTGTTGATGAAATCATTAAGCGCCAACAACTTATGCACAGCCTCTTCATCCTCTCCTTCATCCTTTAAGATTTTCTGAATCTTTGGTTGTGCGTTCTTGATAGCGTTATACAATTCCTCAAACGCATCCTGTCGACCGATCGCATCTCCATTTTTCACACCATCAAGCATTTCCTCAAGCAACTTTGCTTTCCGTTGAATCTTTGCGAGATCTTCGGCAACTTTAGCATGATAGTCGGTTCGATGCTCAGTATCGTAACCTGCCATGATCTTCATAAGATGATTTGCTTCAAGAAGATCCCGTGGCGTGCCTCGTCGAATCAGTTCTTGAAGTTTGGCGGATTGAGCATCGCGTTCTTCTTCTTCGAGTTCCTCAGCAGATTTGATGTTCTATTTTGTAAGTATGATTTAACAAAGCAGCAGAAACAGGCCAACACTTACGTCTGATGGATTAAGTACTGCCGCGTCATCTCTGTTCACATTCGGAAAAGTGTACCCTATCACATTAGTCTTCATGACCCACGTCGTCATTCAAAAATGCACCGTAACTCACCTTTGTACGAAAGCAATCTGTGCATATCACGAATATACCCAAGATCCTCTTTATATCTACTAGTTTCACAAATTGTTTCTCTCCATTCCTCAATTGACTCGAGCACAAGCTGTTGTGTACGTGTGTACCGTGGCGGCGGTCGTTCCGGGAACTTGCGAACAAGTTCGTTAAGGAACTCTTTGCGTGAGATTTGCAGATGAAATGGGTATCCGCAGTTTTTGACACAAATGTCAAGAAGCTGAAAGTGTGTTAGATATGGAAGCAGAGTAGGTGTCGTGGGTAACGTACTGCAAGAGCGAGAATCGAAATGGCAGATGATCGGCTGTTGACCATCTTAACGATCAATTGCGCAGCTTCTCGTGCTCTGAATATGTTAGCAAAACAGCACTCAGTTTCGCGTGACGTTCATCCACGTACGAGTTTCCCTTCTTCTCATTAATCAAATCCGCAATCTCAAGATTCAGACTAAGATTCGGCTCCATGTTCGTAGGCTGGCACGCTCGTTCTATGATCCGTTAGTTTTTAGACACGCCAACACCACACCAACGCCAATCGCGCAAACGCACCAATCAACCGCGTCAACCGCGATTTCTCCGGCACATCGCTGCGCACCGTAGCAAAACTCGAGCTTCCCAGCGTGGTATCCTGGACCCGGAACCGTTCGCTGTAGGACTCCTGGCGTCCGGGTCCGGTTCCCGCATCCGAGTATCTTCCAAACGACATTGTTCTCCGTCCAATGGCTTGATCTCACAGTGTAAGAATCGCGATTAAACTTATAACGACACGTGGGAAATAAAGCGTGACGAGGTGCCGCTGATGCGTTACAGGAAGGCACAATCTGTGGCCGCGAGGCCGCCGCTGGTTCGCACGCGGCAGCTCCCATGTAAGAGTCACGTGCACGTTACACACACATTGTGCTACTTCAAACTTCCCCCGCGGATTTGATCTTCCATCACCGTCTTGTTTCCGTGATCAAGCACATTACGAAAGAACAAATAGTTACAAAAAACGATTTTACACGGAAATACAATGTCAAAGTACGGAGGATACGATGGTGAGTTGCTTATTCTCTGGTCCTGTATTTCTTGGAAATGCGGATAAAACTGACCGGAGATTCGGAGTTACAGAGGATGATTTCTACGATGAGGAAGAAGAAGGTATTATTTTCTTGCCGCATTTTGCAGAACTTCCGACGTAACTAACACTTCTTTTTGAAGAAATGAGTATGGAGGATCAGAGTATGTCCTATTGACTTTTTTCTCCTGCGCCGGAATAAACTCACACTTCGCAGATCAGCTCGACGACGCGGTCGGCAAAGCCAAGAAACTTCTTCGAGGCACCTCCATAACCGACGCGCAAATTCGCGATGCAGTCTGGAACTACTACTTTGACGTTGATCAAGCCGTAAAGTTCTTACGAGGTACATTTTTATCATTCGTTTATCTTTCCCGTCACACGCTTTTAACACTCTTATACAGATCAACTTCGCAAAGAAGAAGCGAAATCAAAGCCGAAACCCAAATCTGCTCCCGCAGCACAAGCTAAGGCGTCTTCAACAAAAGGTGAGTCTTACTGCTTTCCCGCGTTCTCTTTTTGTCGCTCCCGTCGCTTGTCGCGTTCTGTTCCTAAATTCTGTTTGATTGGCTCGTATAAAGGCACCTCTTGCGCATACAACCACCCTCACCCCCACCACCATCTTCGTCACACAGTTTCATCACCGTCACATTCCACACCATATTTTCCCATCACCGATCTCACTCGATCAGGCCACGCATGGGCCTCCCGCTCACCATCAAGTCGATGCTCAGATACGCTCGTCACACCATGCTCATCCGCGCTACCAACGTCAATTCGACTTCTCGGCGGTTCCAAGCTCGCCGCACTCGCGAAAGCTCGCGCAGCAAAACGACAGCAAGAAGAAGCAGCAGCAGCTGCTGCAGCGGCAGCGGCAGCGGAGACGCAAGGGCAGACGCAAGATGCAGCAGAGCGGATGGAAGTAGACGATACCGTCACATCTTCTGTCAAGCGCAGTATAGGAGAGTCAACCCTATCAGACTCCAGTACTGGATCATCCACAAACAGCTTGCAAATGCCAGTCGCGAAACGACTAAGCGCTCTACTCTCAGATCGCAACCGCTCATCTTTGCCAATCCCGCGGTCTACGCTGAACGAGATTTCAGAGCGTCGATTGGGTAGCGGATCACGTGGTGCGAGTGCGAGCGCGAGTGATCTCTCATCATCATCAGCGCCGTCTCAGAGTACGTCTACACCGCCGATGCTGCTACAAGCTACTTCGAATTTTGTGTCTGAATTGACGTCGGCATCGGCTTCTTTTTTTGCGGAGGATCAGCCGTCTGAGTATGCGTTGTCATTGTGTGTTGAGCCGACGAGTGGTGGTGGCGAGGATACCGGTGATGTTGAGATGGGTGATGAGATGACAGCAGAGGTGTACTCTAAATCTGCGCCAACAGTCTCTGTATTTTCGCGAACAACGAGCGGCGGCGGCGGCGGCGCGGTTGATCCAATTTGGAGTAAGATTGCTGACCATCCACTTTTTTATCTTCCAGTTTCCTCGAAGCAGTCAGATGAGATTATAAGTAATTTCAGTAAACCGAGTCCAGATGACGTGATCAAGGAGGCGCAGCAGACGAAAGGTGGAACTGCAGCAGGAGCAGCTGCAGCGGGAATCACGAAGAATTTGAATTCGTTGTCGCTCGATGAATCGCCGAGTAGTACGACGACCAAGTTGAAGCTTGATGTAGTGAAGGAGTTCTCAGCATCAAAACGGAAACCACATGTTAACTTTGTTGTTGTTGGACATGTTGACGCGGGGAAGAGTACGTTGATCGGACGGTTGTTGTACGACGTCGGTGTTGTGGACGAGCGAACAGCACAAAAGTACAAGCGAGACGCGACGAATTTAGGAAAAGGATCGTTTGCGTTTGCGTGGGTATTGGATCAAAGTGAGGAGGAGCGACGACGAGGTGTGACGATGGATGTTGCGATGCGGAATTTCGACTCGAAAAAGGTGTCGTTTACGATTTTGGATTCACCTGGACATAAGGATTTCGTGCCAAATATGATTGCGGGCGCATCGGAAGCTGATTTTGCGGTTCTTGTGATCGATGCTTCGGCGAACGCGTTTGAGGCCGGGTTTATGCAGTCTGGACAAACGAAAGAGCATGCGCTTCTTGTGCGGAGTCTTGGTGTTCAACGGATCATTGTTGCGGTGAATAAGCTTGATAACATGAACTGGGCGGAGTATCGGTTTGAAGAAATCAAAGATGCTATGAAGCCGTTTTTGATGTCTATTGGGTTTGCGGAAAAACAGATTTCGTTTGTGCCGTGTAGTGGATTATCAGGTGAGAATATTGCGGTAAAGCCAGCTGAAGAGCAGTTGATTACGTGGTATTCTGGGCCGACATTGTTGCATGAGCTTGAGAATTTACAAGCTTCAGAACGCGATATCACGGGGCCACTTCGGATGTCAGTTACAGATGTGTTTAAATCTGGGTCGACTGGAGGATTACAGTTGACTGCGCGGTTGAATAGTGGGAACGTTCAAGTTGGTGAGACTGTTCTTGCCGTACCAACGATGGCGTCAGCGATCGTCAAAGCGATCTCAGTCGGTGATCAGCCTAGTGAATGGGCTGTTGCGGGAGATAACGTGCAAATCACGTTGCGCAATATTGATGCAGTCCAGCTTCGCGCGGGGGATTTACTATGTTCTGCGTCAAGTCCACCAGTTGCATCAGCAAAGACATTTAGCGCGCGAATCATTGTGTTTAATCTGCGGATTCCGTTGATCAAGGGGTCGAATGTACTACTTTACCGAGGACGAACGACAGATGCAGGACGAATCACGAGGCTGGAAGCGATAGTTGATAAGACTACGGGAGCTGTTGTGAAAACAAAGCCTCGGCATTTGATATCTGGACAAGCAGCGATTGTGAGGATTGAAGTTTTGGGAACGTTGGGATTTCCGATGGAAAAATTCTCCGTTAATAAGGATCTTGGAAGAATCGTACTCAGACAAGATGGAAATACGGTCGCTGCAGGTGTCGTGGAAGATGTGTTGTCTGTTAAAGAGCCGGTGTCGGCGTAGATGGATTTCTAACTGTACATACATATATGCATAACTATCATCATGACCAAAAGAAAAAAAGCAATGTAATGGCGGTGTTCTAGTTTTCATACTGTTCCCAAAACGGATCCTGCGCCAAACTCTCGACGGTATCTTTGCGAACGACTGTTTCGCCCTCGTCGAGGTCAAGATAATACACTTCCTTTATACCGATTTCTTTGACATACTCAAACGATTTATGAAAATTCAAACCAACTTGCGCAATCGCGTGGCTATCATCTGAAAAGCAAAATCGGCCGGTTTTAGACATGATTAACTTTGCAATGTCAGAGCGTGGGTATGGTTCTTTCCAGCCTTTACGGATAGCAGCGGAGTTAATCTCGAATAACCCGCCGTATCGCACAACGTATTCTATGTTCCGTTCGATTTTGGCCCATATTTCCGGCCATGTAGTTTGAATGTCAATGTCTGCTGCATCACCTGCGAAGAGTCGGATAAGGTCGAAATGGCCAACGATGTCAGGACGAACGCTTGTGAGCATATCATATTGCTCGTCAAAGTACGCTGAAAACAACGACTCGGGTGTACCACCTGCGGATTTCATTGCTTTGGCCCAGAGAGCAGCGTCGAAATCAATCGGGATTCCGTGGACGTGGTGAACAGAACCGACGACCATGTCGAATTTATATCGGGAATGAAGGTTCTTGATGAGTTGTTTATACTCTGGTCGGATGAAATCTGTTTCGAATCCAACGAGAAGTGACATTTTGGATTCGTATTGTTTTTGTAGACGACGCGCGTGGGTGTAGTAATCGTCAAACATTGTTTCGAGATCATCGAGTTGGAGATGTGCTTCTTCTGGGTACAAGTCTGTTCGTGAATTGCGAGGAATATGCTCGGTTAGACAATATGATTTGAAGCCCATTGCAAACGCACGTGCAACAACTTCATCAAGATGGTCTTTCGCATGCAAAGCGTAGTCGCCTGAGTGCGAGTGGTGGGAATGCATGCTTGAAAAGTGGGGGGATTGAGCGAGGGAGTCTGATGATGCCTGAGCGAGGAAACGACTGTCTGATGCGGAAGCAGCGACAGCAGCGGCGGCGGTAGCGTCGTCTGAGACACTTTCACCGGTTGAAGATGAAGATAATGGCTTTTGGTTGCTGTGAAGAGCAGCAGCGACGGAGGAATCAGCGCCGGATTTAGAGATGGTGTTGATGATTGAGCCGAGTTCAGTCTCAATTGCGCGTTCTTTGCCAGGAATTGCAAGCTGGGCTGCAGCTGCTGCGACGGCTGCGTCTGGATCCGACTCGAGCGAGAGCGGAGCAGGTGATGAAGGGAAAGAGGACCAGACGATGAAAGTGAGGACGAAGAGAAGCAGAGCCGCGACGGAGCTTTTGCGACGGGCCGTCGGAGAAAGAAACGTGAGTTGCGAACGGCGGCGAAGTGGGAGCGTCATACAGCCCGCGGAAAGAGATGTTGCCGGGGGAGTGTGCTGTCGTTGTCTGTGGAGGGGAATGCAGAGATATCTAGAAGTCCGGCGGAGAGGATCGCACCCCGTGCGAGGGGACCGCAGGGGGGAGATCTTCAACTGGGACGAGGGATAAGAAAATTAAAGTATGGAAGCGTGCGGCGCGGGGCTGAATCGGGTTTCATTAACGCGTGCTTAGACTTTGCGGAGAAAGCTTATTTTGGCGTTGGGCAAATTTTGTGCTTCGTGCCTGATATCAGGACTTGTACAGTATAAAGGTATACGCAACTGCGACGATCAGCCACGACGTCGCGTCTCTGCAGAACTCTTTACCGCTTCTCGCTTGTCGGACTTCTTTTTGCGAGCAAAATAGCCCTTACGCCTTCTTTGCGGCACACGGTTTCGTCGTTTTCACGTGTCGCAATGGTGTACGAGTCCGAACTGAATGTTGCCGACCTCGCAGTCGAGCGGGCATGCATGCTCACCAAGCTAGTGCTTGCAGAGCAATCGACCGAGAGTGTGTCCAAGACAGATCATTCGCCTGTTACGGTTGCGGATTTTGGAGCACAGGCTGTCATCATTGGTGCGTTGCAGCATGTGTTTCCTGAGGACCCGGTCGTGGGTGAGGAGGATTCTGCGATTTTGCGCGGGGATGATAAGCTCCGTGAGAAAGTTTGGTCGCTTGTGCAGAGCTCGTCGCCAGAGGACGCGAATGTGAGTCCTGTGATTAGCGCGGTTGAGTCGGAGGAGAAAATGCTGGAGTACATTGATTGGGGAAAGTTTGAGGGCGGCGCGGGGATCAAGCGGATGTGGGCTGTTGACCCCGTCGATGGCACCAAGGGCTTTTTGCGGCGCGGTCAGTTTGCAGTGTGTTTGGCGCTGATTGTTGACGGCGAGGTTGTTGTTGGTGTCATCGGATGCCCGAACTTGCCGGTGGACCCTGTGGACGAGTCGAAAGGCAAAGGCGTTGTGTTTTCGGCGGTGAAGGGTGAAGGCGCGTTTGTGCGTACGATTGGTGCGCCGTTGTCGTCGAAGAGTGCGATCAAGATGAGCGCGATCACGTCGCCCGAGGCGGCATCGTTTTGCGAGAGTGTGGAGGCTGGTCATAGTTCTCATGGACAACAGGCCGAGATAGCAAAGTTGCTTGGGATCAGCAAGCCGTCGGTGCGGATGGATTCGCAGGCCAAGTACGCGAGTATTTCGCGCGGAGACGGCGATATTTACTTGCGGCTGCCGGTTAGCGCGACGTATGAGGAGAAGATTTGGGATCATGCTTCGGGAAACTTGATTGTTGCGGAGGCGGGCGGCGTTGTGACAGATATGTATGGTAACAAGCTGGATTTCACGAAGGGTCGCACGCTGAAGGCGAACAAGGGAATTGTCGCGGCGGGTAAGGAGATCCACGCGAAGGTGTTGGAGGCGGTGCAGAAGGTGCTTGCGCAGAGTTAGGTGTACATACATACAGTAGGATGCAGATAACTTCTAATGACTATATACAATGCTATATATTACAGGGAGAGAGAGAGAGAGAGAGAGAGAGAGAGAGAGAGAGAGAGAGAGAGAGAGAGAGAGAGAGAGAGAGAGAGAGAGAGAGAGAGAGAGAGAGAGAGAGAGAGAGAGATAGAGAGAGAGAGAGAGGGAGAGAGAGAGTGAGAGGGGGGGGGGGGGGGGGGGGGGGGGGGGGGGGGGGGGGGGGGGGGGGGGGGGGGGGGGGGGGGGGGGGGGGGGGGGGGGGGGGGGGGGGGGGGGGGGGGGGGGGGGGGGGGG